>CM064566.1:7439149-7452826 GCA_032716605.1 Paralithodes platypus | reverse complement strand
CTATTTTTGTACTTATATTCACAATACATTTCGTGATTTGTATAATATATCAGCCTCACAAAATGAACTAGACATAATTATAGCAAGAATTCATTGGGTACAGAGACACGAAGCTCGACGACCTCCCGTACTGTTACCTGGAGCCAAGTTATGATCTCCATTTTGTAACTCTGATTTTATATTTATAATATTGGTAGTGGAGTTGTATCGAAGTTATTTGTATTAACATTATTTTGAATTACAATCATTGTACTGTTAATCAGAGTTCTTGATTGTCATTAAATGTATGGTTTGATCCATTGTTGATTGTGTCATGCTTTTAATCTTTGGTGCCTTGTGTAGTTATGATAAATTAACCAATATATAAAATCAACAGGAGCACCTCTTTGTCATTTAGTAAAACGAGGTACGACAACAGCTATAATGTGCAGTTCTGTAAGAGTATGTTGATATTCATTAACGAGGTACGATAACAGCTATAATGTGCAGTTCTGTAAGAGTATGTTGATATTCATTAACGAGGTACGACAACAGCTATAATGTGCAGTTCTGTAAGAGTATGTTGATATTCATTCATTTATTAACTTTTAGAACTAGGTTTTCATTTTACTTTGAAATTTCTAATTTTATTATTTTACTTAGAAACTTTTTACTATAATGTATTGTTATGTAATGTATATGCTATTAGTATGTATATTGCGGAATAAAGATGATTGATTGATTGATTGACTACTACTACACCACAAATCTCACCAATACCACACGGGCAGACGGATATACAAATTAAGAACGATGAAAATAAATAGGAATGTAGGTATATGAAGAAACATCTGTTGAACACCACTTGTGACTCAGAGAATCCCATTATTCTTATACTCCCACCACCACCACTACCAATAACACCATAAAACACCAACAACAACAACAACACTACCACCACCACAACCACTGCTACAATTACTTTTACCAACACTACCTACCACCACCACAACTACTACTTCCACCAACAGCACCACAATTACCATCAACACAACCTGGCTGATAGATAAATAAAATAAATAACGTAGTAAGGAACTTGGTGATTACGAAGAAACACCTGTTAAACACTTGTGACCCAGAGAGACTAATTATTCCTCCACCACCCCCACCACCACCACCACCAATACTTGCTTATGTCCTTGCTGTGAATATATGCATTGCAGAATTCCGGCAATTCCTTCATTGATATGATTTCCACACAAGCCAATGTCATCAAGGGCAGAGATAGAGAGAGTGAGAGTTTGTGTGTACGTAATAAAATAAATATATATTTGTCGGTTTATTGTTCATTGCAGCCCCCAGGCTGAAAATCTACAGAGTTTGTTCTTAAACTTGGGTACAGTACACTACTTATTCTACTTTAACTACGAGGTCACATGCGACCTTTGGCGACCGTGAGGTGCCTGGCTTCCCACCAAGTACATACGCAGATGCACTTTGTATTGGTGAGCAGATGTGAAAAGATGTGTAGGGTAACACATGCTGATAGCAGCTTGGTTAGGAAGGAACCACGATACAATTATCTCCGTCGCTATGGCCGAAAAAAACTTTAGGGTTCCGGTGGTGGTTCGAACTGGACCATAGCGACACACACACGTGTGTGTGTGTGTGTAACCTAATCCAATACGTTATTGATAACTGCCTAGTCCAGGGACACCACAGAGACCTACAGTACATGCACACTCCACTCACTCAAATATAATACAGATTAACCCTCTCACATTTTTTACGCAATTTTGAGCCTATTAGGGATACTTTAAAGCCTTTGTTACCATCAGGGGTATTTATAAACCTTTAGTTTAGTTACTTCAACCTCTGCAGTTGTCTTTGAGTTAGCTGTGGGCAGAAAACTAATTTTGGAGAGGTAATTATAACAGTGAGAGAACTCTATTTATTATTGATAATCTGGCAACCTCTGCGTCATAAAAACGTGAAAGGGTTAAGGCTTTAGTCCAGAAGCCTAATGGCCTACAATATACTGATGGTGTCCCGTGAGCAGCACAGGTAAGTATGGTCCCACTCCTGCACAAACAACACCACCTGCTCATCTTACCTCACAAGACACAGGGTAGCGTTCTAGTGTGGGTTATTCTGCTTTATTACATTATTATCACCGGGAGATGAATTGTTGTCCATTTAAGTACTAGAGGTATTTCCTAAGTTGAGTAGCTTCGTCTGGAGGTAGCAGGAATATGATAGTGTCGTCATTAATGTGAAAGACTTAACAAGTTATGTATTGTTTGAAAGCGGAGATACATAGGAGCTTTATTGGTAACGTTTCACCAATCATTTTGCACATGTTTTTGTTTGTATTAATTTCCTAATTTCCCCCCCCCCCCAAAAAAAAAAAGAAGAAAAAAAAAAAAAAAAGAAGAAGACATGTCTATCTATCTATCTATTGCCTGACGCCGTGATCCCCGAAGGGGTGGCCACGAACGAACCGCCCCCATGCACCTCTGTTCCCAGTCAGTCGACGCCCCTCCCCCCAACCAGCACCGCCTTCGTTCATATGCTTCCTCACTCTATCCTTCCACCTCTCATTCGGTCTACCTCTCCCTCTCTGTCCCTGCACCTCGCTCTCGTACACCCTCTTAGTCATTCTCTCGCTTTCCATACGTTCCATATGGCCGAACCATCTCAAGTTGTTCCTTTTCACACTTTCCAGCACATCTACCTCCACACCACACCTCCTTCTTACTTCCTCATTAGTCTGTCTATCCCTCCATGTAACTCCGCACACACTTCTTAAGTAATTCATTTCCACTGCTCTCACTCTTGGGCTGAGTCTCTCAACCAACGTCCATGCTTCGCTTCCGTAAGTCAGTGTCGGGATTACCACACTGTCATGCAAGGACTTCTTTCTTCACTTCCATACTAACCACCCTATTTCTTATTACTGCTTTCAGCGTTCCTACAACCCTCTTCCCCTGTTGTACCCTCTCCCGCACTTCTTCATCCATAGTCCCATCTTTACTCAACACACTGCCCAGATACTTAAAAGAGTTGACGATCTCCATAGCCTGACCGTTCAGCTTCACCTCACACTCTGTGACTTCACCCCTTTCGAAGACCATAACCTTGCTCTTCCCCGCATTTACCTTCAAATTCCGTTTTTCGCACACTGTTCCAAACTCATTTACCAGACCCTGCAACTTCATTATCACTCATCAGAACTGTATCATCCGCAAACAGCAGTATAGGTAGCTTCCACTCAATTCCCTCCCTTTTCAGCGATACACCAACATCCACTGCTCTTGATAGTATTTCTTTCATGACTCCATCCATATATGTACAGTATATATATATATATATATATATATATATATATATATATATATATATATATATATATATATATATGTTTCTAGTCTCTCAGTGGGGATCGAACCATCGACCATCAGAACGATAGCCGACGCTTAATCAATTACACCACGGCAGAGACTAGAAACATTTAGTGGCTCACGTGTATTTGTGATATATTCTCAATATATATATATATATATATATACCGGTATATATATGCTTAGTTGATCATATTGTAATGCCGAGCATACATTTGAGCTTAAGGATATGTCACCACACACACACACACACATACATACACAACACACACCCACACACACACCCACACACACACACACACACACACACACACACACACACACACACACACACACTTACAAACAACCAAAGAATCTCACATGTACTTGTCTTGCATAACTGGTATATTCATCACCACTCTTACTGCAAGATTGAGAAGCTGTGTACGTGTATATGTGTGTGTGGTGTGAGTTTGATATTGGTTCGTATTCTTGTTTTGGTGTGAGCTTCATGTGTGTGTGTGTGTGTGTGTGTGTGTGTGTGTGTGTGTGTGTGTGTGTGTGTCCCTCTCTTTGTCTTAATGTATTAAATGCTATCCCTTTAAATTCTGCGTAGGTATGTTGTATGGTAATGTGTGCGTGTGTCTGCTTGTGTGCATGTTATTAATGCACATGTGAACGTATGAGCCGGGTGTGTAAACCAAAAGTAAGACCTTGTGGGTGTCACGTGCCTCTGTGTGCGTCTGTGTGCGTGTGTGTACGTTGAGGCTTCCTCCAGGATGTGCCTACCCTCCACCCTTCCTCTCTCTCTCTCTCTCTCTCTCTCTCTCTCTCTCTCTCTCTTTCTCTCTCTCTCTCTCTCTCTCTCTCTCTCTCTCTCTCTTTCTCTTTCTCTTTCTCTCTCTCGATAGATAGATAGATAGATAGATAGATAGATAGATAGATAGATAGATAGATAGATGGGGGGGGGAGAGTTGTCACTATAAAGTTTATGATAACTTACTAATTTAAGAGGATTTTTGGAAGCTTATTATTATTATTATTGTATCGGAAACAGTATAATTAACACCTCGTAACCCCTTCTGTACCGGTGAGGTCTTTTTCACGTTATGTTAGCTATATTTAGACGATTGTGTGCAGCTTAAGAGGGATCTGTGGTTGTGAAAAAGGCTAATGAAGATAGTTCGAAGCCTGTTAATGCTGGAGTCCCCTCTAACTAAAACGAGAAAATTAACAAAACTAAATTAACAGAAAAAAACCCAAAACCAAAACAGCCACTAGTCCCTTAAATAACATCAGTGCATTGTCTTTATTGTGTTTCTGAGATATATTGTGTAACTTTGTATTTTGTTGATGTTGCAGGTACGTGTGTGTGAGGCAGTGGATCTGATACGGTACCCAGAAAGGCAGTACGGTACGTGGATGGTTCAGGTATGGTACTGTTAAGGGAAGCTATTTAGTTTGGTCTCTAGATATCCTTCAAGCTTAAGATTACACCCCCTTGAGCCCCTTTCAAGATAAATTTGTAAATTTTTCGGTAGAAAAATGTCCCGGCTGAAAGCCGGTTCCTCTAAAATTACAGGCTCGCTATCGCTCGCCAGGATAAAATCGACACCTAAATGGCACGAAAGGTCTTAAGATTGACATAAATGGGTTGAAAGTTCTTAAAATCGTCAAAATAATGGGGCAAACGTCTTAAAATTAGAAAAAACAATGGGGCTAAACATGAGGGAGAAAGGGGCAAAGAAAAAAATCCCTCAAGTGGAAATCTCCCCTTAAGGGAAGGGTTTATTTGTTCTCGATTATTTCATATATTAATTTGTTTTTATTTTGTTGTGCAGTTTCATCCCATAGACATCCATCAAATAAAAAATAAATAAAAAAACGTGCATTAAATCCCCCTTTTCGATTAATTTGTACATTTTTCGGTACATGGAGGTTTTAGGTACGGTAAGGTTAAGGGGAATTATTCTTCCAGCATCCCCTTCTCCCTCATCTTTAGCCTCATTAGCTCTGAGGTTTAATATGTTGTCCCCTTCAATCAGGCAGCTCTTTCCACATTCTAACAAAATAATTGGTATGGAAAGGGCATTTAAAGTGTCCATAATATTCGATCCGTTTTTAAAGGTGTTTAGATGGTCCCAACTCCATAAGGTAAATCACCATTAATTTGCTCAATGGTTTTATATATTTTTCATAATTTTAATATATCATTTTTTTTTATTTTTTTTTGAGTTGACACTATCTGGTCCGACGTCTTGGTGTTTATGATATTTAGATTAACTATTATTGAGGATTTTGCTTTGCTTTTGCTATTTTCGAACAATGTATTTTAGTTTGTCCCTTAAGGGGGGGAGGGGGGGGGGGGGGCTTTTTTAATTGCTCCTGTATGTATCTTTTTATAATGTTTCTAGTTTCCTCCCTAAACCTCCATCAAACGGGATTTTTTTTTTTTTTTTTTTTTTTTTTTAAACTTGATGGAGGTCTTGGGAGTGTGTTTTTGTTTAAGCTTGATGGAGGTCTAAGGAGGCAACTAAGAAAATAATATATATAGATAAATATACAAACAAATAAATCCTCGGACCATCCCCCCTTAAGAACACAAATCAAACCAATATATGTGGACTAATCCCCCTGATGATGGTTGTGAGACGGGCACGCAAAGGTACGGTCGCGCTAATAAGTCATGTCCCAGCTGTCATTACGTTTGGCTCGCTCTGTGCTGTCTTAATGTCTTGTCAGATGTTGCATAGGGTGGCTAAGTGTAGAAACATGTTTGTATATTTCACTCGATAGGAAGAAATGAAGCTTAGATATTGCTGATACCAATTATTGATCAAAACATACTTGGTGCCGAGACATCACTTATTAGCGCGACTGTACATGTGGGCGAACTGGTTGTGGGCTTAAGGGGAGGTATTTAGTTTGTTTTCTAGACCTCCATCAAGCTTAAAATTACACCCCTTTGAGTCCCTTTCAAGATAAATTTGTAAATTTTTCGATAGAAAATTTTTCCGGCCGAAGGCCGGTTCCTCTTAAATTACAGGCTCGCTATCGCTCGCCAGGATAAAATCGACACCTGAATTGCACGAAAGGTTTTAATATGGGGTGAAAGTTCTTAAAATCGCTAAACTAATGGGGCAAACGTTTTATAATATCAAAAGCAATGGGGCTAAACATGAGGGAGAAAGGGGTCAAGAAAAAAATCCCTCAAGTGGAGATCTCCTCTTAAATATAACCGTACTCTCTAAGAATAGCACCTGTAAACTTCTGAAAGGAATGTGTGTGTAACTAAGTGAGAAATGTTGTAATTCCGTTCCAGGATCCTTTTAACCCAAGTGTTGTTGTGTATACTGTGTGTGTGTGTGTGTGTGTGTATCTATCTATCTATCTATCTATCTATATCTGTCTCTCTCTCTCTCTATCTATCTATATATCTATCTATCTATGTATCTATCTCTCTCTCTCTCTCTCTCTCTCTCTCTCTCTCTCTCTCTCTCTCTCTCTCTCTCTCTCTCTCTCTCTCTCTCTATATATATATATATATATATATATATATAGATATATATATATATATATATATATATATATATATATATATATATATATATATATTGTGTGTGTGTATTATAGCACGAAGAAACTATTTACTCATGTTTAGAAAGAACTTCTGATTAAATGTATCAATATGAAGGTTTATCTGGGAAATAGGAAAATAAAGTGCAGTTATGTCAGGACAACTGGAATCTCTCTATTAGAATGGACGTCTAGGATTAAGGGGAGATGGCTCGTTTTTCTGGTCTGCTTTGTCCCTCGTGTTAAGCCCCATTTGTTTTGAGATTATAAGACGTTCGGCCCATTAGTTTGGTGATTTTAACACCTTTCGACCCATTTTTTTGTGATCTTTAAGACCTTTCGTGTCATTTAGGTGTCGATTTTTCCCTGGCGAGCAATAGCGAGCCTGAAATTTTTCGGCAGGTTCCTCTTATAATAACAGGCTCGCTATCGCTCGCCAGGAACAAATCGTCACCTAAATGGCACGCTATATCTTAAAATTGACACCGAAATGGGACGAAAGGTCTTAACAATGGCCAAACTAATGGGCCTAACGTCGTGAAATCTTAAAAAAACAAAAAATGGGGCTAAACATGAGGAAGAAGGGGTTTCAGAAAAACAACAAGAACAACACTTCCCTCTATCAATATGAGAGGTCAAAAGCTTCGCAGTCGACCATCTGACATCCACACACACATTTCCCTCTCGAAACCGGTTACAATAGTTGGTTAGCCAGATGATAATATAAAAAGTGGTCGTCGTTCTTAAGGGGAGATTTCCACTTGATGAGGGAGTTTTTTCTTGACTCCTTTCTCCCTCATGTTTAGCCCCATTGCTTGTCTAATTTTAAGACGTTCGCCCCATTATTTTGATGATTTTAAGAACTTTCAACCCATTTCTGTCAATTTTAAGACCTTTCGTGCAATTTAGGTGTCGATTTTATCCTGGCGAGCGATAGCGAGCCTGTAATTTAAGAGGAACCGGCTTTCAGCCGGGAAATTTTTCTACCGAAAAATGTATAAATTTATCTTGAAAGGGGCTCAAGGGGGTGTAATCTTAAGCTTGATGGATATCTAGGGACCAAACTAAAAACCTCCCCTTAAAGAGGATACTACTCGCTTTTTCTGGACCCCCTTCTCCCTCATGTTGGTTATTAGATGTTATGACGTTCGGCCCATTAGTTTGTCTATGTTAACCCGTACAGTACCGGGGGCGTCCTTTTGATCACGTTCTGGCAACTATTAGACGATTTTATGGAGGTTAGGAAGGACCGCTAGCCATAATGTGGCTTCAAACCCTCTCAGTTACTAACCCATCTGTCCCCTACTAACTTCCTAATCCTGCCACGGACATTAGTTCCAGGGCAGTAATTCCCTTTCCAATGTTCCCTTACCCACTCTAAACCACTGTTTGGACACTTGATCCTCAGTGTTTTGGAGGACAAGCAACCTAGAAGGGTCACTAGATCTGTTGTTGCTTGATTTCCTTTGTACTCCTTTGTACTCCTTTGTACTCAACCAACCCCAGATCCTTCCTCAGCTGCATAATAGCGTCTAAATATATCTAGAATAGAATATAACACACGGCGCTGGTACTGAAAGGGTTAACAGTGGCTTTCCCTTCGGAGCGCTGTTACGGGACGAAATAACCTGACAAATGACGTTACCTTGAGAAATGAGAGTGCTAATCCGTGTAATCTCTGTGAATAACACTCATTCCCACACTATTCGCTCAGTACCAGGCGCTGGGATGGGCAAGACATGTTTAAGGGGAGGTATTTAGTTTATTCCCTAGACCTCCATCAAGCTTAAAATTAAACCTCCTTGACCCCCTTTCAAGATAAATTTGTACATTTTTCGGTAGAAAAATGTCCCGGCCGAAGGCCGATTCCTCTTAAATTACAGGCTCGCTATCGCTCGTCAGGAAAAAATCGACCCCTAAATGGCACGAAAGGTCTTAAAAGTGACATAAATGGGGCGAAAGTTCTTAAAATCGTCAAACTAATGGGGCGAACGTCTTAAAATCTCAAAAGCAATGGGGCTAGATACGAGGGAGAAAGGGATCCAGAAAAAAATCCCTCAAGTGGAAACCTCCCCTTAACCCTTTCACTACCACCGGGGGGGGGGGGGGGATGGATGGATGGATGGATGGATGTATGTCGTTTATCATCATCATCATCATCAGTTATACTTAGACCATTGTAGGCAGCTTAGGAAAGGTCTGCGGTACCGTAGTAAAAGGGGGTTAATTCCGATAGTGTGTAGAGCCTCGTAATTACCGCGCTAACATCCTATATAAGCTGCATGGACTCGTGTAAACATAGCTAACATCAATTATAGAAGGGGTTAAGGGGAGGTTTTTAGTGTGTTTCCTAGACTTCCATCAAGCTTGAAATTACACCCCCTTGACCCCTTTTCAAGAAAAATTTGTACATTTTTCGGCAGAAATATGTCCCGGCCGAAGGCCGGTTCCTCTTAAATTACAGGCTCGCTATCGCTCGCCAGGAAAAGATCGACACCTAAATGGGACGAAAGGTCTTAAAAGTGACATAAATGGGGTGAAACTTCTTAAAATCGCCAAACTAATGGGGCAAACATCTTAAAATCTCAAAAGCAATGGGGCTAGACATGAGAGAGAAAGAGGTCCAGAAAAAAGTCCCTCAAGTGGATATCTCCCCTTAAGAATACGAGTGTGATTAGCTCTCTAAATTCATCTAATAATAGCAACTGCCAGAACTCGAGGGAAGAACAGCTAATTAAGGGGGGGGGGGGATGGGCCGGTTTTCTGGCCTCCCTTCGCCCTCATGTTTAGCCCCATTGGGTTTTTGTTTTATTTTATTTTATGACGTTCGGCCCATTAGTCTGTCGATTATAAGACTTTTCGCCCCTTTTCTTTATCAATATTAAAACTTTTCGTGCCCATTAGGTGTCGATGTTTTCCTGGCGAGCGTAAGCGAGCCTCTAATGTTAGAAGGAATCGGCCTTCGGCCGGGACATTTTTCTACCGAAAAATGTACAAATATATCTTGAAGGGGGTTCCTTTTTTTTTTTTTTTTTTTTTTTTTTTTTTTTTTTTTTTCTAAGTTTGATGGAGGTCTAGCGAGGAAACTAGAACAAGGATGAATATATATACATAAATAGACCAACAAAAACACCACTGTCCCCCTTAACGGACTAAAGCTCTCCGAATTCTTCTAGTCATAGCATCTGCCAAAGTCCAGTGAAGGGCAGCCAATTAAGGGAGGGATGGGCCGGTTTTCTGGCCTCCCTTCTCCCTCATGTCTTACCCCATTAGTTTTCAGATTTCTTGGACGTTCGGCCCATTAGTTTAGCGATTTTAAGACCGTTCACCCCATTTCTTTGTCGATATTTAGATAGGTTTTACAATCTAGTTGTCGATTTTTGTTCCTGGCGAGTGTCGGCGAGTCTGAAATATAGTAGTAACCGGCCTTCGGGCGGGACATATTTCTATCGAAAAATGTACAAATTCATCTTGAAGGGGGGGGGGGGGGTGTTCATTTTAAGCTTGAGAGAGGTCTAGGGAGGCCAATAAAGTTATAGTAGAAAGATATATAATTACGTTCATCCCCCCTTAACCCTCTCCGACATATGACGCGATTTTGAGCCTATTGGGGATACTTTAAAGCCTTTGTTACCATCAGGGGTATTTAGAAACCTTTAGTTTAGTTACTTCAACCTCTGCAGTTGTCTTTGAGTTAGCTGTGGGCAGAAAACTAATTTTGGAGAGGTAATTTTAAGAGTGAGAGAACTCTATTTCTTAATGCTAATCTGGCAACCTCTGCGTCATAAATGCGTGAAAGGGTTAATAAGTGGTCGTCTTTCTCACCCCGGACCAGAGCTCTCTCCACATGTCTTGTAATAATAGCATGTGTCAGAAGAACAGCCAATTAAGGGGAGATTTCCACCTGGAGGATTTTTTTCTGAACCTCTTTCTCCCTCATGTTTAGCCCCATTGCTTTTGAGATTTTAAGACGTTCGCCCTAGTATTTTTGACATTTTAAGACATTTTGCCCCATTTCTGTCAATTTTAAGACCTTTCGTGCCATTAAGGTGTCGATTTTTTCCTGGCGAGCGAAAGCGAGCCTGTAATTTAAGAGGAACCGGCCTTCGGCCAGGACATTTTTCTACCGAAAAATTTACAAATTTATCTTGAAAGGGGGTCTAGGGGGCTTCATTTTAAGCTTGATGGAGGTCTAGCGAGGAAACTAGAAAAATCATATTTTTTTTTTTTTTTTTTTTTTTTTTACAAAAAGTGAAGGATCTCTCCTTAAAAGTTCATTCTAGCTATATTTAGACGACATTGTGCAGTCCAAGAAGGATCTGTGGTAGCAAACAAATGGTTAAGTGAGATAGTTCGAAGCCTGTTCATTGCTCGAGGCCCTTTTTAATCTGAATATTATCGTCTCATAATAGCTGAAATCCAAGAAAAATACGTCGCCGGTACAGAAGGGGTTAACACAGGTTGCAGTTGGCATTAGATGATTTGATGTAGCTGTTTAAGGGGAGACCTCTACTTGAGGGATTTTTTTTCTGGACTCCTTTCTCCCTCATGTTTAGCCCCATTGTTTTTCTAATTTTAAGACGTTTGCCCCATTATTTTGACGATTTTAAGAACTTCCAACCCATTTCTGTCAATTTTAAGACCTTACGTGCCATTTAGGAGTCGATTTTATCCTGGCGAGCGATAGCGAGCCTGTAATTTAAGAGGAACCGGCTTTCAGCCGGGACATTTTTCTACCGAAAAATGTACAAATTTATCTTGAAAGGGGCTCAAGGGGGTATAATCTTAAGCTTGCTGGATATCTAGGGACCAAACTAAAAACCTCCCCTTAAGAATGACCTCAAAGAAATACAAGGGTTAGATAATAACAACTGACCCTCTGATACCCACCCACATGTCCTTTGATACCCACCCACATGTTCCTTTGATACCCACCCACATGTTCCTTTGATACCCACCCACATGTCCCTCTCATACCCACCCACATGTCCCTCTCATACCCACCCACATGTCCTTTGATACCCACCCACATGTTCCTTTGATACCCACCCACATGTCCCTCTCATACCCACCCACATGTCCCTCTCATACCCACCCACATGTCCTTTGATACCCACCCACATGTTCCTTTGATACCCACCCACATGTCCCTCTCATACCCACCCACATGTCCCTCTCATACCCACGCACATGTCCTTTGATACCCACCCACATGTCCCTTTGATACCCACCCACATGTCCCTCTCATACCCACTCACATGTCCTTTGATACCCACCCACATGTCCCTCTGATACCCACCCACATGTCCCTCTGATACCCACCCACATGTCCCTCTGATACCCACCCACATGTCCCTCTTATACTCACCCACATGTCCCTCTGATACCCACCCACATGTCACTTTGATACCCACCCACATGTCCCTCTCATACCCACCCACATGTCCCTCTGATACCCACCCACATGTCCTTCTGATACCCACCCACATGTCCTTTGATACCCACCCACATGTGCCTCTGATACCCACCCACATGTCCCTCGATACCCAGCCACATGTCCCTCTGATACCCACCCACATGTCCCTCTGATACCCACCCACATGTCCCTCTGATACCCACCCACATGTCCCTCTCATACCCACCCACATGTCCCTCTCATACCCACCCACATGTCCCTCGATACCCACCCACATGTCCCTCTGATACCCACCCACATGTCCCTCTGATACCCACCCACATGTCCCTCTGATACCCACCCACATGTCCCTCTGATACCCACCCACATGTCCCTCTCATACCCACCCACATGTCCCTCTCATACCCACCCACATGTCCCTCTGATACCCACCCACATGTCCCTCTCATACCCACCCACATGTCCCTCTCATACCCACCCATATGTCCCTCTCATACCCACCCACATGTCCCTCTGATACCCACCCACATGTCCCTCTGATACCCACCCACATGTCCCTCTGATACCCACCCACATGTCCCTCTCATATCCACCCACATGTCCCTCTCATACCCACCCACATGTCCCTCTCATACCCACCCACATGTCCCTCTGATACCCACCCACATGTCCCTCTCATACCCACCCACATGTCCCTCTGATACCCACCCACATGTCCCTCTGATACCCACCCACATGTCCCTCTTATACCCACCCACATGTCCCTCTGATACCCACCCACAAGTCCCTCTGATACCCACCCACATGTCCTTTGATACCCACCCACATGTCCCTCTGATACCCACCCACATGTCCCTCTGATACCCACCCACATGTCCCTCTGATACCCACCCACATGTCCCTCTGATACCCACCCACATGTCCTTTGATACCCACCCACATGTCCCTCTGATACCCACCCACATGTCCCTCTGATACCCACCCACATGTCCCTCTGATACCCACCCACATGTCCTTTGATACCCACCCACATGTCCTTTGATACCCACCCACATGTCCCTCTGATACCCACCCACATGTCCCTCTGATACCCACCCACATGTCCCTCTCATACCCACCCACATTTCCCTCTGATACCCACCCACATGTCCCTCTCATACCCACCCACATGTCCCTCTCATACCCACCCACATGTCCCTCTGATACCCACCCACATGTCCCTCTGATACCCACCCACATGTCCCTCTCATACCCACCCACATGTCCCTCTCATACCCACCCACATGTCCCTCTGATACCCACCCACATGTCCCTCTGATACCCACC
>CM064566.1:7421649-7434149 GCA_032716605.1 Paralithodes platypus | reverse complement strand
ATCGTTGTATGTGTGGTAGTATCTCACAGGTATGGTAGTCGTGGTAGTATCGTCATGTGTGTGGTAGTATCTCACAGGTATGGTAATTGTGGTAGTTGTGGTAGTATCGTTATATGTGTGGTAGTATCTCACAGGTATGGTAGTCGTGGTAGTATCGTCATGTGTGTGGTAGTATCTCACAGGTATGGTAATTGTGGTAGTTGTGGTAGTATCGTTGTATGTGTGGTAGTATCTCACAGGTATGGTAGTTGTGGTAGTATCGTCATGTGTGTGGTAGTATCTCACAGGTATGGTAATTGTGGTAGCGTTAGAGGGTAGCTCGGACAGACACAAGTGTACCGTTCCTGTGGTGCAGTGGTGCTACACTCCCGGATGTACACACACTAAGGTACACACACTCCCACCTACACATGCATACGTTATACATACATGCACATACGTATATACAGTATATACATTTACAATATATACTTGCATATAATCATTAGCACACTCTTAAACATACATAGGCTTACGTGGAAATAAATACACACACTGACACTCACATATGCAGATACAGGCACATTTACATATATGCACACATTAACACACAGTAAACACATACATATAACGCATGCAAACAATTAAACACACACACACACACACACACACACACACACACACACCTTAAACTTATTAGTATGTATATTTGTATCAGAACTGGTTTTGGAATAAGGTATTCTAATGCATTTAATTCACAGGCAGATAATAATATGCAAACATAAATCTATAAATTGTTATAATTGAATTGTTTTATCCTTCAACTATTATTATACGTATACAAATGATACGTGCATGCAGTTATACGTACATGCATACATTCATACATACATACATACATACTGTACACAACATACATACATACATACATTCATACATACTGTACACAACATACATACATACATACATACATACATACATTCATACATACATACATACTGTACACAACATACATACATACATACATACATACATACATACATACAAACACATCAGACAAATTGACAAACACATAAGTAGGCAGAACAAGGCTTGCATAGAAGAGGAGCGGGGAGGGGGGGGGGGGGCTCCAATCCCCCCCCCCCCCCTCCCCCTCCTTCCTTCAGGCCATTGGGTACATCTGTTTCCTGAGGGTAGAGACTTGACAAACAGACAGACGGACAGACAACAAAGGACAGACGGAAGCACATATTGATATAAACACAGCCACATTGACAGACCCACAACAAAAGGAAAGACGTAAACCAGTCGGTCTAATCACAAAGGTTGAATATAGAGACTGTAGCTTGTACAGAAGTAGGAGGGGGTGGAGGGTGTGTGTGTGTGTGTGTGTGTGTGTGTGTGTGTCTTGTGTGTCTTGTGTGTGTGTGTGTGTGTGTGTATTCTATTTTATTATTATTATCATTATTATTATTATTATTATTATCTATTGTATTTTATTATTAGTGAGGGGGTGGGTAGATATTCCTGACTCCCCACCTCGAGGGCACAGTAAGGTACAACTGTTTCCTCAAGGAGAGGGGGGGGGGGGTGAGTGGTAGATAGATTGATAAACACAGAGGCATACATACGCACACACACACACAAACAGGCAAAGACGAAACTTATCTGAACTTCTTGATATACCGGTATATTATAGATACCGTATACTGCAATATTTTCCCATTTTCTCCCAAACGATTTTAGGCAATTTAGGAAGTAGGCAGAGCAAGATATATTGATTCGTGTATTTAAGCACCTACTAAATTACGTTTGGCCTCAATTTTTGTTTTTTTAAATTCTTTGTGTTAACTACTGTAAGTGGCAAAGTTTTGATTATATATATATATTTTACTGATCTTCGTCTTCTACATATTTGCAATGAACTTACATGATGAGTCCTCTTTTATCCATATCAGTATACCATAACGCATTCGGTAATTATATAATGGCTAGTACTAGACGATTTAAGGGCAGGTTTTTAGTGGGTTTCCTAGACTTCCATCAAGCTTCAAATTACACCCCCTTGACCCCCTTTCAAGATAAATTTGTACATTTTTCGGTAGAAAATTTTCCCGGCCGAAGGCCGGTTCCTCTTAAATTATAGGCTCGCTAATGCTCGCCAGGAAAAAATTGACACATAATGGGACGACAGGTCTTAAAAGTGACATAAATGGGGTGAAAGTTCTTAAAATCGCCAAACTAATGGGGCGAACGTCTTAAAATCTTAAAAGCAATGGGGCTAAACACGAGGGAGAAAGGGCTAAAGAAAAAAAAAACCTCTCGAGTAGAATTCTCCCCTTAAGTCAGTTTTGTAGGGATATGGAGTCAGAAATGTAATTGAACATTTTATTTTCCCTGATTCCTTAACCCGTTCAGTACCGGTGTCGTCCTTTTAATTATATTCTGGCAACTATTAGACGATTTTATTCAGCTGGGAAGGACGCTCTAGTAATAATAAGGCTTCAAACTACCTCACCCAACCCTTTTAAACTACCACAGGTCGTTCTTAAGCTGCCGAATAGCCTCTAAATAACACTAGAATCAAGCATAAAACACGTCGCTGGTACTCAAAGGGTTAAGATCATTTATAAACAGCATAAAATCGCCTAATGGTAACCAGTGTATAATATGAAATAGCGATATAATGCTTGCAGTCTTAGGAGATTTTATTTTTTTATTTTTATTTTTTTTATTGTATCCATTATATATTTGGAGTGAGGAAGTATATGAACGAAGGCGGTGCTGGTTGGGCGGAGGGGCGTCGACTGACTGGGGACAGAGGTGCATGGGGGCGGTTCGTTCGTGGCAATCACGGCGTCGGGCAATAGATAGATAGATAGATTATTTTCCTATCAGTAAGCAAAGTTATCCAGTTGAGGAAGGACTTTCTAGAGTCAGATTTTTTTTTTTTTTTGAGATGGACTTTACCTCTTTGGTTCCTATACTCCATTTTTTTTTCTTTTCCAGCTGATGGTAAATTTAATCCCTTAGTAGCTGATTTCTCGATATTCAATGGAAATATATGCCACTACTATGGCTGTGTGTCTTATGAATGCCAAGTTTTCATAATCAACATCATATTTCGGTACATAATCTACCTTATAGCTGAGTAACCAAGATAGTAACATGGCAATTTACCCTCAGCTGGGGAAAAAAAATAGACTATAGAGGGCCTTCCAATATATATACTGAGTACAATCCTCTAATGTAAACTAAACTAAAATGAGAAAGAGCGTTCACATACGGGAAGGGTAACGTACTGCAGTGATTAACTTTACGCACGATATCTATACAGTATATATATATATATGTGTATTGAGAGAGAGAGAGAGAGAGAGAGAGAGAGAGAGAGAGAGAGAGAGAGAGAGAGAGAGAGAGAGAGAGAGAGAGAGAGAGAGAGAAATTTAGACAGAGATAGAGAGATATTTAATGGGAGGTTTTTAGTTTGGCCTCTAGATATCCATCAAGCTTAAGATTACACCCCCTTGACCCCTTTTCAAGATAAATTTGTACATTTTTCGGTAGAAAAATGTCCCGGCCGAAGGCCGATTCCTCTTAAATTATAGGCTCGCTATCGCTCGCCAGGATAAAATCGACACCTAAATGGCACGAAAGGTCTTAAAATTGACAGAAATGGGTCGAAAGTTCTTAAAATCGTCAAAATAATGGGGCGAACGTCTTAAACTCAGAAAAATCAATGGGACTAGACATGAGGGAGAAAGGGGTCAAGAAAAAAGTCCCTCAAGTGGAGACTCCCCCCTTAACCCTTTGCAAGGATATTTATTAGCCCATTCAATCACACGTATAATTGCTGCTGCTGCTGCCATAATTACGCTTATACTTTGTAACTTAGGAATAACTGTCAGGTGGCTAGTGTACAGTAGAACAAATAACTGTCAGGTGGCTAGTGTACAGTAGAACAAATAACTGTCAGGTGGCTAGTGTACAGTAGAGCAAATAACTGTCAGGTGGCTAGTGTACAGTAGAACAAATAACTGTCAGGTGGCTAGTGTACAGTAGAACAAATAACTGTCAGGTGGCTAGTGTACAGTAGAGCAAATAACTGTCAGGTGGCTAGTGTACAGTAGAGCAAATAACTGTCAGGTGGCTAGTGTACAGTAGAGCAAATAACTGTCAGGTGGCTAGTGTACAGTAGAGCAAATAACTGTCAGGTGGCTAGTGTACAGTAGAGCAAATAACTGTCAGGTGGCTAGTGTACAGTAGAACAAATAACTGTCAGGTGGCTAGTGTACAGTAGAACAAATAACTGTCAGGTGGCTAGTGTACAGTAGAGCAAATAACTGTCAGGTGGCTAGTGTACAGTAGAACAAATAACTGTCAGGTGGCTAGTGTACAGTAGAACAAATAACTGTCAGGTGGCTAGTGTACAGTAGAGCAAATAACTGTCAGGTGGCTAGTGTACAGTAGAACAAATAACTGTCAGGTGGCTAGTGTACAGTAGAACAAATAACTGTCAGGTGGCTAGTGTACAGTAGAGCAAATAACTGTCAGGTGGCTAGTGTACAGTAGAACAAATAACTGTCAGGTGGCTAGTGTACAGTAGAGCAAATAACTGTCAGGTGGCTAGTGTACAGTAGAGCAAATAACTGTCTGGTGGCTAGTGTACAGTAGAACAAATAACTGTCAGGTGGCTAGTGTACAGTAGAACAAATAACTCAGGTGGCTAGTGTACAGTAGAGCAAATAACTGTCAGGTGGCTAGTGTACAGTAGAGCAAATAACTGTCAGGTGGCTAGTGTACAGTAGAGCAAATAACTGTCAGGTGGCTAGTGTACAGTAGAGCAAATAACTGTCAGGTGGCTAGTGTACAGTAGAGCAAATAACTGTCAGGTGGCTAGTGTACAGTAGAGCAAATAACTGTCTGGTGGCTAGTGTACAGTAGAACAAATAACTGTCAGGTGGCTAGTGTACAGTAGAGCAAATAACTGTCAGGTGGCTAGTGTACAGTAGAGCAAATAACTGTCAGGTGGCTAGTGTACAGTAGAGCAATAACTGTCAGGTGGCTAGTGTACAGTAGAACAAATAACTGTCAGGTGGCTAGTGTACAGTAGAGCAAATAACTGTCAGGTGGCTAGTGTACAGTAGAGCAAATAACTGTCAGGTGGCTAGTGTACAGTAGAACAAATAACTGTCAGGTGGCTAGTGTACAGTAGAGCAAATAACTGTCAGGTGGCTAGTGTACAGTAGAGCAAATAACTGTCAGGTGGCTAGTGTACAGTAGAGCAAATAACTGTCAGGTGGCTAGTGTACAGTAGAACAAATAACTGTCAGGTGGCTAGTGTACAGTAGAGCAAATAACTGTCAGGTGGCTAGTGTACAGTAGAACAAATAACTGTCAGGTGGCTAGTGTACAGTAGAACAAATAACTGTCAGGTGGCTAGTGTACAGTAGAACAAATAACTGTCAGGTGGCTAGTGTACAGTAGACCAAATAACTGTCAGGTGGCTAGTGTACAGTAGAGCAAATAACTGTCAGGTGGCTAGTGTACAGTAGAACAAATAACTGTCAGGTGGCTAGTGTACAGTAGAGCAAATAAGAGCATCATCTGACTGACTGAGAGGGGGTGGGGGGTGGGGGGTGGGGTCAGTTCCTAATTCCTTTACACCCCCTCCCCTCCCCGCGGCGGCCACAGGGTACAACTATTACCTCAGGGAGGGGGGGGGGGGGGAGTCCAACACCACCCGGGTCCTGTATGTAACCTGTTGTCCTCTCTCCCCTCTCCCCCCCTGTATGGGGTACCGGTAGTCTGGGGAACTACACTGCTATTTTTAGTACGGTACCCATATAAATAGGCGTATAATTATGTACTGCCATTTTAAGGGGAGATATCCACTCGAGGGATTATTTTCTTGACCCCTTTCTCCCTCATGCTTAGCCACATTGTTTTTCTAATTTTAAGACGTTCGCCCCATTATTTTGACGATTTTAAGGACTTTCAACCCATTTCTGTCAATTTTAAGACCTTTCGTGCCATTTAGGTGTCGATTTTATCCTGGCGAGCGATAGCGAGCCTGTAATTTAAGAGGAACCGGCTTTCAGCCGGGACATTTTTCTACCGAAAAATGTACAAATTTATCTTGAAAGGGAGTCAAGGGGGTGTAATTTCAAGCTTGATGGAGGTCTGAGAAACACACTAAAAACCTCCCCTTAATAGTAATACGTTTGAGGTTAATTTGTGTGTGTGTGTGTGTGTGCGTGTGTGTGTGTGTGTGTGTGTGTGTGTGTGTGTGTGTGTGTGTGTGTGTGTGTGTGTGTGTGTGTGTGTGTGTGTGTGTGTGTGTGTGTGTGTGTGTGTGTGTGTGTGTTGTATCCAGCCTATGTAACCTGTTGCTGTTAAAATCTGGGGAAGTACAGAGGTATTCGGAGTACTGCCAGCTATATTTGTGTGCACCCGTTAACTGCAATATATATATAGAGAGAGAGAGAGAGAGACAGAGAGAGAGAGAGTGAGACCGAGTGGGGGGAGCGACAGAGAGGGAGGGAGAGAGAGAGAGATAATTAATACAATAATTATGTAAACATTTAGCTTGTATTTCTCTGTATGCATTTCTATGGTTAGAGTGAAAAGCGGTACCGTTCGAGAGATCTTATAATATGTAATTGTAATGTACAGTCGCGCTAATAAGTCATGTCTCGGCACCAAGTATATTATGATCAATAATTGGTATCAACAATATCTAAGCTTCATTTCTTCATATGGAGTGAGATATACAAGCATGTTCCTACACTTACCCACCCTTTTCAACATCTGACAGACATTAATACAGCACAGAGCAAGCCAAACGTAATGCCAGCTGAAACATGATTTATTAGCGCGACCGTACAGCTACTGACAAATGTTCGCCAGCTCTTGTGACTTTCTCTATGCAAATGTATCCTTTGAGCTTTATGTTCAGATCAAATGTATCCTTTGAGCTTTATGTTCAGATCAAATGTATCCTTTGAGCTTTATGTTTAGATCAAATGTATCCTTTGAGCTTGATGTTCAGATCAAATGTATCCTGTGAGCTTTATGTTCAGATCAAATGTATCCTTTGAGCTTTATGTTCAGATCAAATGTATCCTTTGAGCTTTATGTTCAGATCAAATCAGCAATACGTCAGTATCTACATAATATTCATGTAATAATATAAAGCTGATTTGATCTGAACATCAATTTTAATATATGTATTTGCATAAAGAAAATCACAATAGCTCACGAACATTTGGCAGTACCTGTACGGTGGCGTTAATAAGTCTTGTCTCAGCTGCCATTACGTTTGGCTCGCTCTGTGCTGTATTAAGGGGAGTTTTTTAGTTTGTTTTCTACTCCTTCAGCAATCTTAAAATTTCACCCCCTTGACTCTCTTTCAAGATAAATTTGTACATTTTTCGGTAGAAAAATGTCCCGGCTGAAAGCCGGTTCCTCTTATATTACAGGCTCGCTATCGCTCGCCAGGATAAAATCGACACCTAAATGGCACGAAAGGTCATAATACCGATCCCCCAGGGATCGGTATTAGGTCCCCTATTGTTTCTTATATACATAAATGACCTAGATTTAGGTATAACTAGTAGGATAAGTAAATTCGCAGACGATACTAAAATGGGGATCTCAATTGATTCAGATAGCGATATAGAGTGCCTCCAAAGGGATCTAGATACCTTACATGAATGGTCAGTAAATTGGCAGATGAAGTTTAACATTGACAAATGCAAGGTATTAAAGATAGGGAAGATGCAAACAAATGTTAAATATAAACTAGCTAATTTAGAATTCGAAAATTCAGACTGTGAGAAAGATCTACAGTAGGTGTGTTTGTTAGCAATGATTTGAAGCCTAGAAAACAATGTATAAGCGTTCGTAATAAGGCAAACAGGATTCTCGGGTTCATCTCTAGGAGTGTGAGTAACAGAACTGCTGATGTTATCTTAAGCTTTAATTGTCATTAGTGAGACCCCATATGGATTATGCTGTTCAATTTTGGTGTCCTTATTACAGAATGGACATAAATTCATTGGAGAGAGTTCAGCGTAGAATGACAAAAATTATACATAATATTAGAAATCTTTCGTATGAAGAAAGGTTGAAGAAATTAGGTTTACATTCGTTAGAGAGACGCAGAGTTAGAGGGGATATGATAGAGGTGTTCAAGTGGGTTAGTGGGATTAACAAAGGGGACATGACAAATGTACTAAAGCTCAGTGATAGCGAAAGAACTCGTACCAATGGTTTCAAATTAGATAAATTTAGTTTCAGAAAAGATATAGGCAAATATTGGTTTGGTAACAGAGTTGTAGATGGGTGGAATGGACTACCAAGTGCTATAGTGGGATCTAAAACGGTAGGGAGCTTTACGATAAAATTGGATAAGCATATGGACGAGAAGGGTTGGGTGTGAAGGGGGATCAGCCGGGTTGGGCCAATCAGCACTCTGCATACCCCCATAATCCTGCGTTAATCTCTAACCGTTTTGGTAAGATGATCCTCAGGGTATTAGAGTGTTGAGCTTATAATTGGGCTTTGTAATTGAACTGGGGTTGTGTGGGACAGGGATCTGCCTTGCTTAGGCCAATCGGCTTTCTGTAGACTCCCATTTTCTTATGTTCTTATGAGACCCCCATGTCTTAAAATTTACAGAAATGGGTCCAAAGTTCTTAAAATCGTCAAAATAATGGGCCGAATGTCTTAAAATTAGAAAAGCAATGGGGCTAAACATGAGGGAGAAAGGAATCAAGAAAAAAATCCCTCAAGTGGAAATCTCTCCTTAATGTCTGCCATATGTTGAATAGGGTGGGTAAGTGTCGGAACATGTTTGTATATCTCACTCAAAAAGAAGAAATCATGTGTAAATATTGCTGATACCAATTAATGATGGAAACATAATTGGTGCCCAGACACCACTTATTAGGCCGATTGTACAGTGGCGCTAATAAGTCATGTCTCAGCTGTCATTACGTTTGGCTCTCTCTCTGTGCTGTATTAATGTTGGTCAGATGTTGAATAGGGTGGGTAAGTGTAGGAACATGTTTGTATATTTCACTCGATATGAATAAATTATGTTTAGATATTGCTGATACCAATTATTGATCAAAACATACTTGGTGCGGAGACATCACTTATTAGCGCGACTGTACATACCGATGTTCATATTGGTTCGGGAGTGATCATCAACATAACCTTCATCAATGGGTATTTGTATGACTTTGTAGTTTATATTCGAGTTTATACTGAGAATTTTCCAGATTTGGATGTTACCGACTTGAGCATTTTTTGGGATTTGATTCAGTTGTCGTAATAGTAACAATCATAACAATAGTAATAATTATAATAATAGTAACAATCATAACAATAGTAATAATAATAATAATAGTAACAATCATAACAATAGTAATAATTATAATAATAGTAACAATCATAACAATAGTAATAATTATAATAATAGTAACAATCATAACAATAGTAATAATTATAATAATAGTAACAATCATAACAATAGTAATAATTATAATAATAGTAACAATCATAACAATAGTAATAATTATAATAATAGTAACAATAGTAATAATAATAATAATAGTAACAATAAATTTAACATTTATTTTATTCTATTTTCTGTACTCTTGTATTTAGTTATATTGTTTGAAGTAATTAATCGTGAGTTTATTTATTTAAATCCATTGCTAGGGATAATGTTTTTGTTGCACAGTTGCATGTGTTTAAACCAATATATCTTATATTTAGTCAAGTTAAAAGTCAAGTTATGTTATATCAGCCTTGATATATTTGACAAACAATGATATATTTGATTATATATACGATTGTATGCAGTTTAGAAAGGGTCTCTAGGTATTAACAGGCTTCGAACTATCTCACCTAACCCTTTTTGCTACCACAGATCCTTCTTAAGGGGAGGTATTTAGTTTGTTCCCTACGTTTTCATCAAGCTTAAAATTACACCCCCTAGATCCCCTTTCAAAATAAATTTGTACATTTTTCGGTAGAAAAATGTCCCGGCCGGAGGCCGGTTGCTCTTAAATTACAGGCTCGCTATCGCTCTCCAGGAAAAAATCGACACCTTAATGGAACGAAAGGTCTTAAAATTGACATAAATGGGGCAAAATGTCTTAAAATGTCAAAACTACTAGGGCGAACGTCTTAAAATTTCAAAAGCAATAGGGCTAAACATGAGGGAGAAATGGGTCCAGAAAAAAATCCCTCCAGTGGAAATCTCCCCTAAGCTACACCCAATCTTCCAAATATAGCTAGACTAAAATGTATATAACATCGTCGGTACGGATGGGGTTAAGGGGAGGTCTTTAGTTTGTTCTCTAGACCTTCATAAAACTTAGAATTACATCCCCTAGACCCTCTTTCAAGATAAATTTGTACATTTTTCGGTAGAAAAATGTCCCGGCCGAAGGCCGCTTCCTCTTAAATTACAGGCTCGCTTTTGGGGCAAAAGTTCTTAAAATAGACAATATAATGGGGCGAACGTCTTACAATATCAAAAGCAATGGGGATAAACATGAGGGAGAAAATAGTCCAGACAAAAATCCCTGAAGTGGAAATCTAGCCTTAATTCTACTAATATATACGTATCAGTAACGGTAGCTAGTTCTTGTGCCTAGTAATTTGTTGGTGGGTATTATTATCGTGGCTGTGACTAATTTGTAATCTTGTACATTGGTTGTTACATAGCGAGACGGTACCAACGCTGTCTCTCACTTTGTATTTTTATTGGTGGCTGATTTTGTATTGTATTGTGTAAGACATTATCTGTACTTCTATCTTTGTGTAACTGTTCTTTTAGTTTTTGTAAATTTTATTGTTTTGTATTATAATTATTGAAAGTATATATATATATATATGTTGGTAAAGCCAGGTAATAAATTTTCTTTAATACATACGAAATTGCCATTTCTTTCAACCTCGTATGTATTAAAGAAAATATATATATATATATATATATATATATATATATATATATATATATATATATATATATATCATTTCATTGTATAATGTATTTAGAGATGTATCATATATATCTCACTAATACACGTGAGCTGCTATATGTTTTATACTCCCAGTCGGAATCTAACCACGGACAGTCAGGACGAGACTGACCGTTTGTTTGGTCTATTAATTTATTTATTCATATATTTTGTTAGTTTCCTCCCTAGACCTCCATCAAGCTTAGAAAAACACCCCCTAGACCCCCCTTCAAGACAAATTTGTACATTTTTCGGTAGAAACATTTCCCGGCCGAAGGCCGGTTCCTTTTAAAATTGCAGGCTCGCTATCGCTCGCCAGGAAATAATCGACACCTAAATGGCACGAAAGGTCTTAAAATTGACAACGAAATGGGGCGAAAGGTGTTAAAATCGCCTAACTAATGGGCCGAACGTCTTATAATGTAAACAAAATGGGGCTAAACATGAGGGAGAAGGGGGTCCAGAAAAACGGTCTGCCTCCCCTTAAGTGTGGCAGTAATGTCTTGTATGGACTGTTTTGTCCACATATACAGTATATATATATATATATATATATGTGGGTGTGATATGCACCTTCTCAAATAGTGAATCAGGAGAGCTTTACATTTACATAGATTTACATAGATACACTGGCCCCCCCCCCCCACACAGACTTTATACGATCCAAACGAGGTGGTCAGCACTGAATTCTAGTAGAGAGAGAGAAAGAAAGATAGAAAAGAGAGAGAGAGAGAGAGAGAGAGATATGGATGTGATGCACCGACTCAAATAGTGAATAATGAGAGAGAGAGAGAGAGAGAGAGAGAGAGATAGAGAGAGAGAGAGAGAGAGAGAGATAGAGAGAGAGAGAGAGAGAGTGGGTGGGGGGGGGAGGGGTACCATGTAATACAGAGAATATCCGAAGGTCTTATATAACACAGGCAAAAAAACCGGACTTAATATATTTCAGGATCCCACACTCTATGTTTTGCTCTCTCTCTCTCTCTCTCTCTCTCTCTCTCTCTCTCTCTCTCTCTCTCTCTCTCTCTCTCTCTCTCTCTCTCTCTCTCTCTCTCTCTCTCTCTCTCTCTCTCTCTCTCTCTCTCTCTCGTTCGTTTATATCCTTCCTTCCTTTCTTTATTTATATTGTCTTTGTTTCGTTCTTCATCTTAACTATTATCCTCCATTTCTTCTCTTCCTTATATTCGTTGTTATATTTTCTTATATTTCTGTACTGTCTTCCTCTTATCGCCCTTCCTTCATTTCCTCCCTTCCTTCCTTCCTTCTACTTTCATTATTCCTCTGTTTATCATATTTTTCTTCTGTTTTGCTTCCTTCTACTTTCATTATTCCTCTGTTTATCATGTTTTCTTATTTTTTCCTTCCTTCTATTTTCATTATTCCCCTGTTTATCATGTGTTTCTTCTGTATTGCTTCCTTCTACTTTCATTATTCCCCTGTTTATCATGTGTTTCTTCTGTATTGCTTCCTTCTACTTTCATA
>CM064566.1:7327743-7421549 GCA_032716605.1 Paralithodes platypus | reverse complement strand
TGTGATCGGGTTGCATGTTTGTTTTGTGTGTCAAAGGAAGTACAAAAGGAAAATCAAGCAACAAAAGGTCTAGTGACCGTTCTAGGCTGCTTGTCCTCCAAAAAACTGAGGATCATGTGTCTCCAAACAGTGGTTTTAGAGTGGGTACAGGGAACATTGGAAAGCGGAAATACTGCCCTGGAACTAATGTCCGTGGCAGCAGAGGACTAGGAAGTTTAGTATAGGGGACATATGGGTTCGTAAACTGAGGGCGAGGATAAAATAAAGTTTATTCATTACAAACGCAGTCAGTCGCGGGATTGATGCGAGATATTTGTCTAGGCGGAAGTTTAAATGACAGTTGAAACGGTTTGCTGCAGTCTATAACGTCACGAGGAAGCCCATTCCACAAGTTGACAGCGCGATTGAAGAAGAAATTCTTAGATTAGTGTGAGTTAAAAGATTTACCAATAAATTTGCAACCGTTTACCAATAATTTTGCAACCGTTTCCCCGCGTGTAATTAGATTGGTCGATAGTGAAGTACTTACTACAGTTCATATTGTCGATGCCTTTGATGATTTTGAACACTTGAATTAAGCAACCTCTTAATCTGCGCTGGGTTAAAGGAAATAGATTTAATTCTCTAAGACGCTCTTCGTATGGTTTGTTCTTTAGACTATTTATCATTTTGGTAACTATACGTTGAACTCGTTCTAGCTTGTTTATGTCTTTTTGGTAATAAGGGGCACCAGCATTGAACGCAGTATTCCAGAAGAGGGCGGACTAAGGAATTGTAAAGGGTTAGGATAACGTCTTTGGATTTATGCTCAAATGACCTGCCTATAAAGCCAATTATTTTGTTTGCCTTCTTAACAACTTCTGAACATTGTTGACTCGGTTTTAGGTTACTCGATATTGTTACTCCCAGATCGGTTTCTCTGTTTACATTCTTATGCTGAGTGCCATTCATCGAATAGTTTGCATTCTCATTTAGGTATCCGATATGTAGTACTTTACATTTATCCGCATTGAAACTCATTTGCCAAATTTGGACCCAATGTGACAATTTGTCTAGATTGTGTTGCATATCGTTAACTTGATCTTTTGAGAGTACGCTATTTGCAATTTTTGTATCGTCAGCAAATTTTGAGATTGTACAGGTGAGACCCTCATCTATGTCGTTGATGTAAATTAGAAAGAGAATTGGTCCTAGTACCGATCCCTGGGGTACCCCGCTACTTACATTGGTCCATTTAGATGCCTTACCGTTTATGACTACTCTTTGCTTTCTGTCGCTGTAGTATGAGTGTATGTGTGTGTATGTATCTGGGTGTTTGTGGGTGTATCTGTCTGTCTATCTGTGTGTGTGTGTGTGGGTGTTTGTGGGTGTATCTGTCTGTCTATCTGTGTGGGTGTTTGTGGGTGTATCTGTCTGTCTATCTGTGTGTGTGTTTGTGGGTGTATCTGTCTGTCTATCTGTGTGGGTGTTTGTGGGTGTATCTGTCTGTCTATCTGTGTGTATGTGTGTGGGTGTTTGTGGGTGTATCTGTCTGTCTATCTGTGTGTATGTGTGTGGGTGTTTGTGGGTGTATCTGTCTGTCTATCTGGGTGTGTGTGCGTATTTGTGTGTGTGTATAAGTGAATGAGATCACCTACATGTGATTATTATGATAATAGATAATGGTACGTGAGGTGATTATGAGGTCACATGTATGAGTGTGTGTGTGTTTTGTTTGTGAGTTCGTGTGTAATTGATGTGTGTGTGTGTGTGTGATAGTTGTGTGTGTGTGATTGTTGTGTGTGTGATTGTTGTGTGTGTGTGTGTGTGTATATATATATATATATATATATAATAGTGAGAGGGAGGGGGGGGGGGGCTGTAAGCAAACAGGCAGGAAACTTGTTGGCAAGCAGAAAGGCAAACTGGTAGGCAGAGAGGCAGGCAGACAGACAGACTATGTTAGGCAGGAAGGCAAAACGAATCAGAGAGAGAGGAGGGGGGGGGGGGGACCAGGTGTGTGTATGTGTGTGTGTGTGTGTGTGTGTGTGTGTGTGTGTGTGTGTGTGTGTGTGTGTGTGAGAGAGAGAGAGAGAGCTAGAGAGGGACCATATATGTTACTCAGTTACTCAGTTATGTTATATATATGTGTGTGTGTGTATGTAATGTTTATGTTTTTTTTCCACCAACCAACTTCACATCTAAACTCAATTAATGAAATCAACAAATACATGTGTCACTCCGAGGACTCGAACCTAGGATACTCACATGGAAATTCTGCGCACTTATGCATTACCGGTACGCTATCAAGTCAGTTAGACAGATATGTGTGTTTACGAGCATGTGTGTGAGGTAGAGAGGAACTGTGTGTGTGTGTGTGTAAGTGTGAAATAAGAGCCTTGCCTGAGTGATTGTAGCTAGGTCGGCGATGTGCCTGGATGGTTGGCTGGAAGGTCCCTGGTAAGAATGGCTCACTGGAGAGAGTTCTAGGTTACCTATTGGATAACTGGATAGAGTACTAGGTTACTTATTGGATCACTGTATAGGGGTCTAGGTTAACTATAAAGCAGAGAAGGCAAGCATGGATCGGTGTATAGGAATATAAGTTACCTATTGGATCAGGTAAGGTGTGTTTACCCTAATTCATGATCAGTAGGAATATCGGGTAACGTATAATAAATCTGACTTGTGGTAGACTTGAGGGTCTATAGTTCTGTGTCGATTTTTTTCCTGGCGAACGATAGTGAGCCTGTAATTTTGAAAGAACCGTCCCGGCCGAAAAATGTACAAATGTTTCTAGAAGGCGGATCTAATGGATGTTTATTTTTTTAAGTTTGATGGAGGTCTAGGGAGGAAACATAAAACAATTATAAATACCCGGTATATGAAATAATACCCGGTATATGAAATAATACCCGGTATATGAAATAATACCCGGTATGTGAAATAATACCCGGTATATGAAATAATACCCGGTATGTGAAATAATACCCGGTATGTGAAATAATACCCGGTATGTGAAATAATACCCGGTATGTGAAATAATACCCGGTATGTGAAATAATACCCGGTATGTGAAATAATACCCGGTATGTGAAATAATACCCGGTATGTGAAATAATACCCGGTATGTGAAATCATCTACCAACCAATATACTTGACCCCTTAAAGGATTCATTTTACCATCAGCTAAAATATAACCGACTTAAGGGGAGGTATCCACTTGAGGGATTTTTCTCTTTACCCCTTTCTCCCTCATGTTTAGCCCCATTGCTTTCGAGATTTTAAGACGTTCGCCCCATTAGTTTGGAACTTTCACCCCATTTATGTCACTTTTAAGACCTTTCGTGTCATTTAGGGGTCGATTTTTTCCTGGCGAGCGATAGCGAGCCTGTAATTTAAGAGGAACCGGCCTTCGGCCGGGAAATTTTTCTACCGAAAAATGTACAAATTTAGCTTGAAAGAGGGTCTAGAGGGTGTAATTTTAAGCTTGATGGAGGTCTAGGGAACAAACTAGAAACCTCCCCTTAAGAAATGTCTGGGTTTAGCGCGTATGGCACAAAATAATGGTTGAGTAAATACGGGTGTAATGAAAGCATGTTTGTTGTGAGTTGGGCCGATAATTAGGGTTGGGTGCGAGAGGGATCTGCCTTGTGTGGGCCAATCGTCTTTTTTGCAGACCCCATTTTCTTATGTTCTTACTTGCGCGGATAATCCACTCCAGTCCAGTGGGGGTTGTGGGATTTGTCTTTATCTGGACTCAACATATTTTCCTACTGGTTGGCGAGACCGGTGAATCCCCAATAATATTTCGTTGCTTGAAGGAAAAACTCTGACAAGAAACCTGTCCGTGCATTACTAGTTTATTGCTTAACAAAATACAAAAAATACAAGGAAAGAAACGATGCGTTTACATTCACCTTTCGGGGAGTTTCCGTTATCTGGGAAGAGTTTGATAATTTTCCTTGTTTAGAATCTTCAGACAGATTATATACTCGTATTTTGTGTTTGGTATATTGTTCATTAGGGGAGGTTTTAATTTGTTTGTTTCTATATATATATATATATATATATATATATATATATATATATATATATATTATATTATATATATATATATATATATTATATATATATATTATATATATATATTATATTTTTTTTTTTTTTTTTTTTTTTTTTTTTTTTTTTTTCTCCCTAGACCTCCATCAATCTTTAAAGCAAAAACAAAATGCGTTATCTGATCTTGCAAGGATTAAAAAGGACGGTATGATCTCTGTGTACGAAAGAGCTGCTGACTATCTGAACTATCCCTTGGACTCTGACAGGTCCTTCCATAGTTGAGTCAAATCGTATGGCTGTAGGTAGGAAAGAGTGACACCATCTGGTTGAAAGAGTTGAGGTTCAGCTTAAGAGGGGATGGGCGTATTTATTTGCATATTTATTTATCTTTGTATTATTATTTTTAGTTTCCTCCCTAGACCTCCATCAAGCTTTTAAAAAAAGAAATCTCCAAGATCCCCCTTCTAGATGAATGTGTACATTTTTCGGTAGAAAAATATTCGGCCGAAGGTCGTTTAGGACTACTCCTAAATTACATGCTCGCTATTGCTAGCCGGGAAAAAATCTACACCTAAATGGGACGAAATGTGTTAATATTGCCAAAAAAATGGGGCGAAAAGTCTTAAAATCTCCAAGTTAATGGGCCGACCGTCTGAAAAATCTGAAAACTAATGAAGATAAACATAAGGGAGAAGGGGGGGGGGGGGGGGGTAGTAAAAGTACCCCCCCCCCCCCCCCCCCCCTTGAGGGAGAACACACACTTTCCTACAGATGTGCATGACTGGTTTTCCCGGGGAATAAGTTTGTCTTAAATTATTTGATAGTTTTAATAGGAAACATTTCGTCGTATTCACCGCTGTCTCTACGTGGAAGAGTGTGTGTGTGTGTGTGTGTGTGTACTGGGTGTATGATTCGTCTTTTTATTGTGTGTTTATGTGTATATATTTTATGGTGTGTGTGTGTGTGTGTGTGTGTGTGTGTGTGTGTGTGTGTGTGTGTGTGTGTGTGTGTGTGTGTGTGTGTAATTGACCCACTTGTTGAGCGTGACCAAGCCAACGTAAGGTCATTGTCAGGTCACGGGTCAATATTGGATGGGGCCGAGTTTTGTGTGTGTGAGAGAGAGAGAGAGAGAGAGAGAGAGAGAGAGAGAGATTGGGTAGGGGTAGGTAGGTTAAATTAGGTTAGGTTATTTAGGTTAGATAAGGTAGGTTGGTTAGGTAGGTAAGTTAGGTTAGGAAGGCAAGGTAGGTTAGGTTACATTAGGTAGGTTATGTTAGATTAGGTTAGGTAAGGTAGGTTAGGTTGTGTAGGTAAGTTAGGTAGGTTAGGCAAGGTAGGTTAGGTTAGGTAGGTTAGGTTAGTTAGGTAAGGTTAGGTTTGGTAAGGTAGGTAAGGCAGTGAAAAAAATATTAGAAAAACACAGTCACGTTTTCAACTGGAATTAAAAGTGTACAGTACAATGGAGCCTGTGGCAACAAACGGGTTAATAACAAACTGTCTTTGTTTATACGAGTGCCAAAACGCCTTGAGGGTGGATGGGCCGCTTTTCTGGACCACTTTCTCCCTCATTTTTAGCCCCATTAGTTTTCAGATTTAAGATGTTTGCCCCAATAGTTAGTCGATTTTAAGACCTTTCGCCCCATTTCTTCGTCAATATTTAGACCTTTCGGGCTATTTAGGTGTCGATTTTATCCCTGGCGAACGATAGTGAGCCTGTAATGTAATGTTTTCTACCGAAAAATGTACAAATTAATCTAGAAGGGGGATCTAATGGATGTTATTTTTAATTTGATGGAGGTCTAGGGAGGAAACTAGAAAAATAATGAATACATGCAAAAATCGCCCAAAAAGTGGACCAATTCCCCCTTAACCCCTTCACCAACATGACGTAATTTTCATCATATTCTGGTTACCATTCGACGCTTTTCTTTAGTTTGTGGTCTACCTATACGACTCAAATGGGTAAATACGATCTCAATAAACCCTCTTAGCAACATAGGTCCTTCTTAAACTGCATAAAATCATTTCATTTTAGGCAGAATCAGAGGTGAAAATGTGTCATGGTGCCAAAACGCCCTAAACTCTGCTGTGGAGGAGAATAACAAAACTGGGAAATGTAGGGAATTCATGGCTATTAATTTATTTAGTGTTTATTATTGATTGATTGATTTATTTTATTATTATTATTATTATGTTTTAATAGTTAGACCTTCAGGGTTAAAAATATACCCCCAAGGCCCCCCTTCGAGATTTTGTTTCTTTTTGTTTTTCAGGGAAAAAAATCTACACTTAATTAACACGAAAGTTCGAAAAATTGGCAAAAGAATGGGGCGAAAGTTCTGAACATCACCAAACTAATGGTGCGAACGTCTTGAAATGTCAACACTAATGGGGCTAAGCATGAGGGAGAAGGGGGACCTTTAGTGCGTTTCAATATATTTACGGTGAATGTCACAAATATGTTCTATAATTCTTGCCAAAATAGTGATACGGTAACAAAAATAATGTGTTCATAATACTACTATTGGTTGGTGGTATTGTGTAGTATACTGTGTATATATATATATATATATATATATATATATATATATATATATATATATATGAATTTCTGCAATGGAGCTTCCTCTTGGGAATCGAAGTCTCACAAGGAAAAGGAGAACCAGCGTAGTAGCGAACATCTTATCTTTATTAGTTATCAAACGTTTCGGAGAAAACAGTCTCCATCTTCAGTGAATCTAAAATAAATGAAAGTTTACATAAGAAATAAAACAAATAATTACATATGGATGTGAAATATCAAGCAGTAAGGTTCGTATGAATATAAACCGAGAAAAGCTAAACCTAATAAAACAAAAACTATGTATTAAGAGAACAGCATTAAGCTAAACTTAAACAAATAATACTAATAAGAGAGGGTATACAATAAAGTACGAAAAGAAAATGGAAGGATATTTACTGAGTGAAAAGAGGTGTTGCAGTGGCCGTGTTGTTCAGGCTAGGCTTTAATTTATTTATATAGATTGATTCTGAGGTGATAAGGTCACAGCGTGAATGGCAAGTGGTTAGTATCTGGAAGTCTGTGGAAGAGAAAGGGTGATCAAACTGATGAGAGTGATCGCGGATAGCAGAAGTGGAAGGCTTAGAAATCAACCTGCCTGTTTTCTCAGAAACGTTTGATAACTAATAAAGATAAGGTGTTCGCTACTACGCTGGTTCTCCTTTTCCTTGTGAGACTTATATACCGTATATATATATATATATATATATATATATATATATATATATATATATATATATATATATATATATATATATATACCTGTATATATATATTTTTTTATTTTTTATTTTTTTTTTTTTTTTATTTTTTTTTTCTGTGTCGTTGAATATGTAATATATTTACGATCTAATGTTTGTCTTACAAATTGATTATTGTCTAATGTAAACACATGTTTACCATACTGTTATATTTTATTTAGATATATGTTTATACAAATATATTCAAATCCTTGTCTAGATTATGAATATAAAACAAATGTCTCAAATAAATCAAATATTTGATAGCAAGATAAATTAATATTATGTTTTTATACTCGCAGTGGGGCTCGAACCACCGACAGTCTGGACGATTGTCCATGCTTTAACAAACTCGAAAACGGCATTGGTTGGGTTAAAAATAAATTAAATCAATTTCGGTCCGAGTTGCATGGGGGTACTTGTAAACATCCTTGTGTGTCTCTCTCTCTTTCTCTCTCTCTCTCCAGAATTACTTAAAGCATGGACAATCGTTCCGACTGTCGGTGGTTCGAGCCCCACTGAGAGTATAGAGACATTTAGTAGCCCACGTGTATTTGTGAGATCTAATTAAGAATAATATGTATTTGCAAATAAATAAAAAATAAAATAATTAAGTCAGGTAAACCACTGAGAAGCAGGTGTGTGGAATCCTGGATAATGCAGCAAGTTAAATGGCAGGTATTGTAAGTATGAAGCCCCACCCAACACTATGTTATACAGTGACCTATTTTTCACACTAAGCGGGGTCACCGGCTTTTTGTTATCTTTCTCTCCTTTTTTCTCTTTCCCTGGCTTGTATCCATTCGGCCCCATTCAGCCAACTGGTTTAAGACGTTTATCCCCATCCAGGTGCCGATTTCCTGGCGAGCGATAGCGAGCCAGCATTGTATGGAGAAATACGGCTTCGCCGGAGCAATTTTTCTATCGAAAAATGTACAAATTTAGTTTGCTGTCAAAACAAAAATATATATAAACTGACTCGCTACCGCTCGCCAGGAAAATATTGACACCTGGATGGGGGTAAACGTCTTAAAACAGTAGGCTGAATGCGGCCGAATAGATACAAGCCAAAGAGAGAGGGAGAGAAAGAGAAACAAAGGCGAGGTGGGCTCCCCCTTAAGCTCCGGAACACAACCTTGATCCGCAGCTTAACCCGGGGTTATGTTATTGTTTCTCCAGCTACACCTTCTGACTCGCTAGCTCTCTCTTTATCACGCCCGCTCGCGCACACGTACCCCTTCTACACACACACACACACACACACGTACACATTCAGTAGTTTTGACTGAAGTAAAGTCGTGTACGGTATATAAAGTATGAACTACGATTAACAACTCACACGTACGAGTTAACAAACAAGACAAACAGGTTATGGACAGGTATATAAACAAACAGGCCAGCTGATTGACACACCTATTAGCCCTGCATGCCAATTATCCAGACAGATGTTTGACAGGGGTGTGGTTTATGGTGATTAACAGGCACGGAATGATTAAGGTTGTTAGGTGCGTGCGTGAGTGCGTTTTACATATATACGGGTGATACACATATACGGGTGATACACATACACGCACATAATATGTAGATGGCACACACGCAAACGAATACACACACAACACAACACAACACAACACAACACAACACAACACAACACAACACACACACACACACACACACACACACACACACACACACACACACACACACACACACACACACACTCACTAGAGCACAACATTGGGTTACCTGCCGTGTAAGGTCGACCGTTCGTGACCGTACACTTAAACGCCTTGTATTATCAGTCTTAAAGTGAGGGTTATTTTCGCCTTCTCCCTCATGTTTAGCCCCATTAGTTTTGAGAGTTTAAGATGGTCGCCCCATTAGTTTGGTAATTTCAAGACCTTTCGCCCCATTTCTTTGTAATTTTTAATATCTTTCGTGTCATTTAGGTATCGATTTTTTTTCCTGTCGAACGATATCGAACCTACAATTTAATAGGAAGCGGCCTTCTGCTGGGAAATATGCACAAAAATGTCTGGAAGTGACGTCTCTCGTTTTATTTTGCATTTATTGTATTATTATTATTATTTTGTATTTATTGTATTATTATTATTATTTTGTTTTATTGTATTATTATTATTTTGTATTTGTTGTATTATTATTATTTTGTATTTATTGTATTATTATTATTTTGTATTTATTGTATTATTATTATTATTTTGTATTTATTGTATTATTATTATTTTGTATTTATTGTATTATTATTATTATTTTGTATTTATTGTATTATTATTATTATTTTGTATTTATTGTATTATTATTATTATTTTGCATTTATTGTATTATTATTATTATTTTGCATTTATTGTATTATTATTATTATTTTGTATTTATTGTATTATTATTATTATTATTTTGTATTTATTGTATTATTATTATTTTGTTTTTATTGTATTATTATTATTATTTTGTTTTTATTGTATTATTATTATTATTTTGTTTTTATTGTATTATTATTATTATTTTGTTTTTATTGTATTATTATTATTATTTTGTTTTGTATTAATCTTGATTGAGGTCTAGGGAGGAAACTTTACCAATAAAAGTGGTAAGTATTGTACACCAATAAATAACACTAAATATATAATAGATACACAAACTTCTCCCCTCTCTACAATTGTCTTTGGTTTAGTTTAAGGGGGGTGACCTGCTTTTTGTTATTTCTGTCCTTTTCTCTCTTTCTCTGGCTTGTATCCATTCGGCCCCATTCAGCCAACTATTTTAAGACGTTTATCCCCATCTAGGTGTCGATTTCTTCCTGGCGAACGATAGCGAGCCAGCATTATATGAAGAAATCCGGCTTCGCCGGAGACATTTTTCTATCGAAAAATGTACAAATTTAGCCTGCTGTCAAACAAAAATAAAAAATATGCTGGCTCGCGACCGCTCACCAGTACAAAAGTGACACCTGGATGGGGATAAACGTCTTAAAACAGTAGGCTGAATGGGGCCAAATGGATACTAGCCAGAGAAAGATAGAAAAGGACAGAACAAAAACAGGTCAACCCCCCCCCCCCTTAATCCGAGGCCTTGATCCTAACATGCATACAATCGTTCAGTAGTACAGCCCTAAACAATGCCAGGCTATGTGCTAGCTAGTAAATTGGGATAGATAATGTACAAACAATCCTCCTACCCAATTTTCTAGATTAGCCATAACATTTGACGTGTATCCATTCAAATTAATGTTTGATACGGATTTTTTTTTTTTTTTTTTTTTTTTTTTTTTTTTTTTTTTTTTTTTTTACTGTAAAATCATGTGACTTTTTTGTTATTTGATGTATTTTAAGCTAAGTTCTTGATACACTGTATGGTCTCGCGAACAAATTGATCCATATTATTTATAATAGACAAGGATTTAGATTAGCTTTTAGATCTAGTAAAAATCAAATTAAAGCAGCATCTGGTCCGACGTCTTGTGGGTTATTGTGATGTTTTGTTTATTTGTTATTGAGGATTTTGCTTGTTTTTACCATTTTCGAGCTAAAGTATTTTAGTTTGTCCCCTAGGCTAACAAAAACTCATTCCCAGACTTTCTGCAATGTAAAAATATATTTTTTTCGGGAGAAAAATATCCCTGCCGAAGGTCGATTTATTTACAGGCTCGCTATCGCTCGCCCAGAAATAAATCGTCACCTTAATGGGGTGAAGCGACTTACTATCGCCAACGCAATGGAGCGAAATAAATTAAAATCACCAAACTAATGGAATAGGGAAGGTCCAAAAAGACCTCCCTCGGACCAAAAAGGGTTAATAGCGCCAAACGTGTTACAAGTGAAGAAGTAAATCTCTCTCTCTCTCTTTCTCTCTCTCTCTCTCTTTCTCTCTCTCGCTCTCTCTCGCTCTCGCTCTCGCTCTCTCTCTCTCTCTCTCTCTCTCTCTCTCTCTCTCTCTCTCTCTCTCTCTCTCTCTCTCTCTCTCTCTCTCTCTCTCTCTCAACAACAATTGTCCTACACACTTGGGTATTTCTTCGTTCCCCCTCTCCTTTCCCTCCTACAGTTTTCTTTCCTATTATGTTGTGTATAACATTTATATTAGTTTTATTATTGTATTACATATTATAGTTATATTAGTAGTAGTAGTAGTAGTAGTGGTAGTGGTAGAAGTAGTAGTAGTTGTAGTTGTTTTTGTTATTGTTGTTGTATACTTAACGAATATATTTTATTATAGTTAGTAATTGCCTATACATTGAAAAGATGTATATACAATGTAAGTAGAACTGTTTGTTGAAAGGTTGAAACAATAGTTGTTGTTGGCCCAAAGAAGCTATTATCGAAAGGTCAATAAAGTGCTCCTTCTCACATGGTGTTTGTATGCATTTCGTCTACTTTCCTAGTTTATTTTTATCAATATTGTTTGCAGATTGGTAGGTATACAAATAATAGTTGTTACCTTATAGTTTTGTTTGCAGGTCGGTAGGTTAAAATATATTGTTTGCCATTTGAAAAGTTTAATAATATTAGTTGTTACCATATAATATTGTTTGCAGGTTGATAGGTTATAAATAATTGTTGTTACCTTATGATATTGTTTGCAGGTTGATAGGTTAAGATATATTGTTTACCGGGTGATAGGTTCAAGAATATTAGTTGTGACCTTATAATAGTGTTTGCTGGTTGATAAGTTAAAATATATTGTTTGCCGGTTGAATGGTCACTAGTTGTGACCATATAATTGTTTGCAGGTTGATTGGTTATAAATATTAGTTGTGAACATATAATATTATTTGCAGGTTGATTGATTATATATATTAGTTTTTACCATATATATATTGTTTGCAGGTTGATAGGTAAAAATATATTGTTTACCAGTTAAATGGTTTAAGAATATTAGTGTTTACGATATCATATTGTTTACATATTGAATTGTTTAAGACTATTAGTTGTGACCATATACTATTTTGTTTACAGGTTGTGGTGCCGTTGGGAATCCGTGTCAAGTCCCGCGATGTGGTGGTGGAGTGGGGTCGCCGCTCCGTGAAGGCCGGACTCCGTAACGCTATACCCATCCTCAAGGGCGAGCTGTACAACGAAGTCAAGGTGGAGGAGTGTAATTGGTACCTGGACAACGGAAACACACTCGTACTCTCGCTAGAAAAGGTATGTCAACAAGGAGAGCAGTAAACAGACAACAAGTGTCAGTGTGTCACATATAACTAACAATTTTGTAGACATGGAGAAACATTTATATTTGCACCCTAAAGGCAGTCGCAACCTAAATATCACACACATTTCGCAAGCACAGATATATTTAGGTATTAATTTTCCCCCGCAGCATCCAAGTTGAATTATATCCCATTTCCGTTATGCTCGGTTCACACATGCACTAATTAACGTCCCGTCTGACCATGACCAAGAAAATAGACAGGACGGCATCAATCTGGAGCACGAGTGGCCACGATGGCCGTTTCAACACGTTACGCCGCCAGCAGACGGTGCATGGACGGCGATTGGACGGCGAATCGACGGGGTCCATCGTCTCATGGTCCTCACACCGACGGCGACTTGGTGCCACCACCAGTCCCGCTGGACGGCGACCTGAGAAGTCAGTGTCACGGCCGCACTGCGACGGCACTGCGGCCACAATACGTTGGTCGCAGTGTCGTCGCCGATGGCCCTCTGATGGCCACCGTTCATGATGTAAAATGGGCGTGCCACAGACATACCACACAGTCAACCAGGTGCTCCAGACGAAGCAACATCTCCTCAACAGGGATGACCACAGCAATCTACATGCTCAAGTACAGCTATACCTGGAGTGCAACCAACAACTGTGCACCACGCTATTGACCTTCACCCAAGTCTTATCCAAGCTAAAGAAGTGTATCAAGAGGAAGAAGAGGCGAAGTGTGTGGGTGAAGCCATACCTAATGAGGAGGGAGACCTATGGCCACTACCACACCCTCATGAAGGAATTGGCAGCGGAGGACCCAGAACTGTACCAGAGCTTCCTGCCGCTCAACGAGGGTCTCTTCGACGAGATTTGTGAGCGTGTGCGGCCTCGGCTGGAAAAGCAGAACACCTTCTGGAGGAGGCCCCTGGAGGTAGGACTGAAAGTGGCCATAACATTGCGATTTCTCGCAAGTGGCAACACCTACGCCAGTCTCAGATTCTCCTTCCGTGTGGCCAAGAACACCATCTCCCTACTTATTCCCGAGATGTGTGAGGCCATTGTTGAGGCCTTTGGTGAAGAGGTGTTCCACTTCCCCAAGACACCAGTGGAATGGAAAGTTGTTGTTGTTGTTCCCTAAGCTGCCTGGCCGAACAGCCCCGAGTCCCTGAGGAAGGCCATGGCCACGATCGGGCTTTCCCACAGAGCTCTCATTGAGTGTAGATTATGTTGTTGGCGTAAGTGGTTGTGTGAAATGCAGTCTTCTATGATGTGTTTAATGGTATGGGGTGCTGTGTTACATCCCGGGCAGGCGTCGACAACGGAGTCATCCAGTCTCTTCTGATAGCTCAGGAGAGCTGGATGGTGTCCGCATCTCAGCCTGGCCAGGTGGACTCTGTCCTCGCGAGGGAGGGAGGATTCGGAAGGATGGATTTCGGGAGGTCGTGCATGCAGCTGCGTGTTGTCTGTGAGTGAGTGGATGGATTGGCGAGAGATATGAGTATGGATGTGCTTCTGGAAGTTGGTTCGGGGTGGGCAGGGAGGGAGAGAGGACAATAATTGTGTGTGATACCGTGTGCTGGGTGTTGTTTTGATATTTCTTGGTGTCTGTGGGTGTGTTGCCATGTAGTTTAGTGGGTGGTCTTGGTTCGTGGAGGCTGCTGCCAGGAATTGAGTGCCTCTCATGTCCAGATGGTCTTTGACTTTGAGGATTTTGGTTTCTTGATGTAGGTGATCTGTGGGTGCAGTAGCTGTGCAGCCTGTAATGATCTTCAGGGCTTTGTTTTGAATAGTCTCTAAGGTCTTATGATGTGTTTCAGCTAGGTTAGAAGCCCAGGCTGGGCTTGCGTATTCCATCACTGATCTTATGTATTGTTTATATACTGTGGTGGTAGTTTCTTTGTTGTGTCCAAATTTTGTGTGAGCAAGTGACCTGAGGGCGTTAAGTCTGGGTGTCAGTTTCTTTTAATGTTTGTGGTGTGCTGTTTGAATGTCATATGAGTATCATATGTTACTCCTAGGATTTTGGGTGTGTGTGTATGTGTTAGGGGTGTGTTGTTTATGGTGAGTTGAGGGATGTATTCGTGTTCACCTGTCCAGCTTGTGAGCAGGGTTGCGGTGGATTTGGCTGGAGCTAGATTAAGTCTGTTTGTAGTGCACCAGCCATGTAGTGTGTTGAGATAGGGTTGAAGGAGATCTGTTGCTCTTCTTGGGTCATGGTGTGTGCATGTGAGTGTTATGTCATCTGCATAGGAGGCTAAGTTTATTTGGGGTGTATTGGGTGTAGTTATATCGTGCATGTACAAATTGGAATGGAAAGTTATAGCCGATAGAACCTATCGGCTATAACTTTCCAAGTCAGTGGACGTCGACCGCGTCCCGCCAACGTGACGCGGGCGGCGTGGTCACGTGATGTGACGTTGCCACATCGCCACATTGCCGACTCTCCTTCCAGCGTTTTTTTGCCACCGTTCTCATCCCGTTAGTTGGCGTCTAGACGCCGACTGCTCCTGTATGTGTCCCGTGGGTGTCCCGACCTAACACGTTTTCTGACAGTTGCCCCGGCCCATGCGGACCATTTTGTGCATGCACAAAGTGGCCGCTGCCTAGGCCCCTGCGTCCCGTGAGCTGGCGACACCGTACGTCCGTGTACCGACCATAGGCGATTTTTCCGGCGTCCTTGCCCGTTTGCAGGCGAATTAAGGGGTCGGGGACGGACGGGACGTTAATTCGTGCATGTGTGAACCGAGCATTAGTAAATACAGTAGTCCCATTCTTGATTCTTTTAAACTATCGTTATCAATCATTATCTCCCTAATCCCAATCCTACTCCCGATCCCATTCCAAAAGCCTGTATCACACGAGAGCATTTATAATCAACATTTTCCTGGCAACATTTCTGGAATATTTTGCACTGGTATTGGAAACTAGACTGTTGCTAGATGAATTTAGGTGGCCGAAATATTCTATATGTTGACCTCATAAGCTGCCAGACCAGTGTTGAGGATAAATGTTGAGTGAAAAAGTGCTCGTGTGATACTGGCTTAGCCCATAATCTCCCTGTACATCATACTGCCCAAGAGCTGCCCTCTGCAGTAAACCCCCATGGAACTCGCATACCCTACCCATCTTACTGCTAAACTTGGATTTTACAGCCAAATAAACCATGTGTACTTGTTTGAGCTACATGTGTTCCTAATAATTAATAGTAAAGAGTATGCAAGACACCTCTGACTATGACTATTCTATTGTATGACCTGTGTTTAAGGTATAGAGGAGTAACTGTGAGTAATTTCATGTGGTCTTAATCCTGTCACAGTTAAAAGGTTGATTGACTTACTGTACTCTTTAACCAATAATTTCTTTGATCATCTTAATAAGTTGAGTGAGATCATCAGGTAGTAGCATTAATAAGCTAAATATATCCTCACCTAATTGAAGAGGTAGAGAAGATAGAAAATAAGTTTATAGTTATTTAATCATTGACATACAGTATAGTATAATACTGTATATTGACATACAGTATAGTATAATACTGTATATTGACATACAGTATAGTATAATACTGTATATTGACATACAGTATAGTATAATACTGTATATTGACATAGAGTATAGTATAATACTGTATATTGACATACAGTATAGTATAATACTGTATATTGACATACAGTATAGTATAATACTGTATATTGACATACAGTATAGTATAATACTGTATATTGACATACAGTATAGTATAATACTGTATATTGACATACAGTATAGTATAATACTGTATATTGACATACAGTATAGTATAATACTGTATATTTAATAATTGTTATGTGACGTGCAGTAGTTCATTAAATATTAAAGTAAGCTCCTCTCAACAGATTAACAAAATGGAGTGGTGGACTCGGTTGGTGACCTCCGACCCCGAAATCAACACACAGAAGGTCAACCCGGAGCCGTCCAAACTGGGTGACCTGGACGGGGAGACGAGGGGCATGGTGGAGAAGATGATGTACGACCAGAGACAGAAGGAAATGGGCCTACCTACGTCCGAGGAACAGAAGAAACAGGACGTACTAAAGAAGTGAGTATTTGGAAGAAAGAAAGATAATATGCAAATGAGAGTGTGTGAATGAGAGAGGCCTATGTACTTTTGACGAGCAAGTCATTAAGTGTGTTAAAAAGGTGAGTGCTTGAGAGGTGGTACGAGAGATAAACAGACAAACAGAGCCAGACACACAGACAGAAATTAGTCTACTTACCTCCGAAGAATAGAAGAAACAGGACGTACTAAAGATGTGAGTGACTTTGGTTGATACAAGAGAGTGACAGAAAGAGAAGGAGAGAGAATGTACCACTACAAGGAGATAGACACCTTAACCTTTTGATAAATGGACGATATAAGACGTGCTAATGAATTTAATGGTGCGGGTGGAGATTGACGCAAACATACAGATCTCCCTCACTATCCGATGCCACAATTTAGGATATTATTATAGGTTTTTAGGGGTTTGTGTTTGTGTTTTGGCTGGTCCCAGAATGCATCCCCATTTACCCCATTAATTTTAGGGTTCGCTATACAATTTTTCTATTTAAGATTGGGTTTTCAGGAACATAACCCAATCGTAAATCGAGGGCGATCTGTACATACAAAGGGAGTCAAAATATCCTGACTAGAGGGACCTGGGTGGGGAGATGAGAGGCATGATGGAGAAGATAATGTATGACCAATAATAGGAGGTACGATGGGTCTGCCTGCCTCCGAGAAACGGAAGAAACGGAATGAACTAAAAAAGGGAAGTTGTGAGAGAGAGAGAGAGAGATGCCTGCCTCCCTGCATGCTTATCTGTGAGGAGTGGAAGAAATAGGACATACTAAATAAGAGCGAGAGAAAAGGAATGGGTAGAGAACAGAGAGAGAGAGAGAGATAGATGGGGGGGGTGATAGAAAGGTGAAAAAGAAGGGGGAGTAAGAGGGAGATAAAAAAGGTGGGGAGAAGCAGGAGAGAGACAGAAATGAGGGTGAGAGGGGCAAAGATAGAGAGTTGAAAAAGAAGGGGGAGGGGGAGTAAGAGAGAGAAGAAAAAAAAATGGGGAGAAGAGAGTGAGAAAAAAAGAAGGGAGTTGGATGTATGAATAATCAAAGGCAAAAAAGATGGTAAAGTTGTGATGACCAAAAGAAAGGGGACGTGTTTAGGAATTGAACGCTTTAGTAGCTGGGTCATGCCACCAAACCGTGTTATGTTTTTAAAGTTTATATCGGTTTTATTATTATGTTCTCTCCACTAACCAACTTTACTCCTAAACTCGATTAATGAAATAAACAAACACATGTGGCAGTTCGGGCATTCGAACCCAGGACGCTCACAATTACTAAATATGATGCCTAGACACTTGTTAGTTGCGAGACTGTATAAAGTTTCAATATACATTGAGTTCATGTAATTAAACCCTTTATCTATACCTTGTTTCTTTTCAATTGGCGGAAAATTGCAAAGTTCCCATCAAGATTTCTCGGATATTTTGAAGATTTTATAGTGAAATATGGTACTAATTATATAAATTTGGTGTTAATATGATGCAGAGACATAGTGGTTTCATATTTGTCCATTAAGTATCGAGAAATTAGCTGCTAAGGGATACAATTTACTGTCAGAGGAAAAGAAACAGAGTATAGTTAATTTAATAAATGAAGAATTAATTGAAATTAGTCAATCAGAATTGTCCTTTACTCTGACATAAAGAGCCTTGGTTTTAATACTTTGTCTATTACAGGTTCCCTCGATTTACGGTTGAGTTACGTTCCTGAAAACCCGATCTTAAACAGAAAAACCTGATCTTAAACAGAAAAATCCGATCTTAAACAGAAAAATCGTATAGCGAACCCTAAAATTATTTGGGTAAATGGGGATGCATTTTTGGACCAGCCAAAACCCAATCTCAAACACCTAAAAAAATATAATAATATTGTTGTTGTTGCTGTTGCTGTTCCCCAGGCTGTCTGGCCGAGCAGACCCAAGGTCCCGAACAAGGCCAAGGCCATAACTGAGCACCCCCGCAGAACCCTCCCTGCTTACCACTAATAAAGCCCAGGTGACCGAAGCCACTCCAAGGCGGGGAGCTGAGGAGGGGTGGAGACGCCTGGGAAACCAAAGCACCGCCCAAGGCCCTGTGCCCCTCAGCAATTATGAAGGGAAAGTTGAGGGGCAAAGGAAAAATGTGACGCTTTGGCTCCCAGTCTGCCAACCTCTAGGTTGGCAGTAGGGAGTTCAATCCACGGAAGAGACGCCGTCACTTGAGATCTAGAAAATATTAAGTAAAAGGAACAGTCAGAGTAAGGTATGGGTATGGCAGAGATCGCTCAGCTCTCACTCTGATAGAACAGCCCATCACCACATGACTAGTACCCAATCCTCTCAGCATCAGCTAGGAAAGGCCCTAGAAAGCCGCCTTTGGCGGTGGGATAGCTCTCCTATTTCAACTCCTATCGGAGTTGGGCACCCCCCCTAATAATATTGTAAATTGAGGCATCGGATAGTGAGGGAGACTTGTTCTGTTCACATGTTTGCTTTGCATAACCACAAGCAGAGGATTGTATTATTATGTTTTTACCTAAATTCGGACAATTTTGTTCATCTAAGGAAGGCCCTTTCGAAATAAGATTTGTTTTTATGATACTCCAATATCTCCTACTTTAAGAGCTAGTTCTTAGTTAAACCATTTAGCAGTAGCAAGAATACAGAAAGTTTTAAATTAAGATTCAGCAATTCAATTAACATAATTTATGTTTCAGATTCATGGAACAACACCCAGAAATGGACTTCTCCAAGTGTAAATTCAACTAGTACCTAATATCCCCTAGTTGACTGTCCTCGTATTACCTCCTATATCTCATAATTACTGCACTGTGATTCCCTACCAACTGGGCCAGACTTATGAGAGTTCCGTATGGAGCTCAGTGGTCTGGTTAATCTGCTCTACTTAAGGGGGATCCCATGCTTTTTTTCTCTCGTTTTTTCTCTTTCATTCGTTTGTATCCATTCGGCCCCATTCAGCCTATTGTTTTAAGACGTTTATCCCCATCCAGGTGTCCATTTCTTCCTGGCGAGCGATAGCGAGCCAGCATTGAATGGAGAAATTCGGCTTTGCCGGAGACATTTTTCTATCGAAAAATTTGCAAATTTAGCCTGTTGTCAAAAACATTTATAAAAATATGCAAACTCGCTACCCCTCGCCAGGAAAAAAATGACACCTGCATGGGGGTAAATGTGTCTTAAAACAGTAGGCTGAATGGGGCCGAATGGATACAACCCAGGAAGAGAGAAAAAAAAACGAGGTGGGCCCCCTTAACTAACTAACTAACTGTAGGGAGAGTTCTGCTACCTTGATCTATTATATCCTCCATGTTGCTTACTTTGCGCCGTGTCCAGTTGCCTTCCATTACTGTACAATGACGGTAAAGAGGCGTTCCCTGAATCCATAGTTTCAACTCGGGTTATCTCTTTAATTATAAGTGGAAATTACCCTTAGCTAACATACGCACAACCATCATATGTAGGATTTGTGCTATCTGGTAGTAGAGTGTAGAGGTGTTTGGTGTTGTGGTGAAGTTAATAAAAAATAGATTATCAGTAGGTTCAGGGATATTTCGTAGCGAGGCCGGTCTATATGATCTGTGCCCCATGAATATTCTTTCCTCTCACTTAAAACATTAGGCTACCATGGTGCGGTGGGAGTATGAACATGATTAGATTAATATCCAGTACTCGAGAATGGATAATAAGTCGTAGGCGTGTGCAGAAACCTTTTAACCGTCTTGGTGGTGTAATGGTTAAGGTGTCAAAAATCTGTGTGTGATAACCCGGGTTCGAATCCTGGTGGATCGCACATGTGCTTTCATTAATTTCATTGGAGGTGTTTGGTGTTGTGGTGAAGTTAATAAAAAATAGGTAAATATAGTTTTATTAATTTCACTCCAACATTAATCACCTCCCAAAGAAATTAATGAAAGAAAGCATGTGATCCACCGGGATTCGAACCTGGGTTACCACATAGAGGTAGGCTGTTGATAAATAGCTCCTCTCTCTCTCTTTTACCACATATAGATTTTAAACACTCTAACCATTACACCACACACAAGGCAGTTACCCAGTAGAGGAAATTAATTTGAAGTTATGAAGTTTGGATACCACTTTTATCCGTGGGTGTACAGTCGGCCTAATAAGTGATGTCTCGGCACCAATTATATTTTACTCAATAATTGGTATCAGCAATATTTACACAGTGTTTCTTCTTTTTGAATGAGATATACAACCATGTTCCTACACTTACCCACCTTATTCAACATCTGACAGACATTAATACAGCACAGAGCGAGCCAAACGTAATGACAGCCGAGACATGACTGATGAGCGCCACCGTACAGTCTCATTCAAAAGCCCTGTCATTCATGAAGCTATGTTCAGGTGTGGGAGGAAACAAATTACTGTAATCTCAAATGTGAATAGAAAAACTCGTTGAAATTCAAGGAGGGAAACTTGATTTTTGAAGATTGTTTACATCTACACTTCCAATAAAACAGTTCAGGAAACACAAGATCACACGCACAAAAAACTGTAATCTCAAGTAGTACAATGACCTAACTTTAATTTATTTTTGGCCAACATTGGATGCTTTTACTTACGAAGCATGTCTAGATATCAAAGCAAAGGGGTGTAAGTTTTTTTTCTTTCTATGTATGAGGAAGACAAACAGCAATGCTACCTGTAACACTCCCCCCCCCCCCCCCCCAAGTTAAAAGAGTAACACCGAGCCAATTTAAGGGGAGGTAATTAGTTTGTTCCCTAGTCCTCCATCAAGCTTAAAATTACACCCCCTTGAGTCCCTTTCAAGATAAATTTGTAAATTTTTCGGTAGAAAAATGTCCCAGCTGAAAGCCGGTTCCTCTTAAATAACAGGCTCGCCAGGATAAAATCGACACCTAAATGGCACGAAAGATCTTAAAATTGACAGAAATGGGTCGAAAGTTCTTAAAATTGTTAAAATAATGGGGCGAATGTCTTAAAATTAGAAAAGCAATGGGGCTAAACATGAGGGAGAAAGGGGTCAAGAAACAAATCCCTCCAGTGGATATCTCCCCTTAAAGGTACGTTCAAGTCAAAATGTCTGGACACACAGAGCTTGAAGCATAGTTATAGATTGAGGGAGAGAGTTCCAATAGTTTGCTTATTGAGTTGAAGAAAGGCTGGGAAAATCGGTTTACTCTTGGGTAAGCGAGTTGGACAGAATAGGGGTGGGACTGTGTTGAAAATCCGGTGCCACCTATTCTCCTTAACACCTAACGAACGGCCTAGGCGGTAATTTATATGTACCGCCCAGCGGGGTGTTTTTACCCTAAATAGGGTTGTTTACGTGATCATTTTCATGCCTAAATAAGACCCAAAGCATAAAACAAGTATCTATCCCTCAAAGGGCATAAACAGAGCTTTCCAATTACACCCCAACCATCCTTGTACGACCGCTAGTTTTCTTGCAATGATCGCGCAACACGAGTGCAAAAACCATGTAATTAGGTAGTTTCCCTACATAATTCCCTGTGTAGCGAGTGCGTGAGGGTGGGATTCATGTCAGTAGGTCCGCCGCGGTGGTCTGGAGCAGTCATACGCTTGCTACTCTCCTGCCACCACTTATCTCTCTCTCTCAGCAACATTACGTGCTGAAAATGGCACACGACATAAGTTGTGAACCGCCACTTAGTCCAAATTTCTTTCACACGACATAAGTTACGCGCTGCTAATAAAGGGTTAAGGGATGAGGTATGCACTGAGAAAGCTCTGAAGAACACTGAGGGTAGTTATCTCAAATTCTCAATTAACCCTCTAACTCGCACAGATAATTTCTGAAATAAATAAAATCATCTTTTGGTAGCCAGAATAATCAGAAAAACTATATGTAGTCGGAATAGTCTGAAAATTGTGTCATCATCTTGAAAGGGTTATATAATAATAATAATAATAATAATAATAAGCATGTTACTTATTTCTCACAAGCGCCAATTTTTCCGCAGAATTCACTGGCGCTCGAAAACCAAAAACATATATAAAAATATATGATCAGAATGAAATATGGATAAATAGTGCCAGGTAAACAATATGGCAGCTACTATATCGAGGATACAGGACTCTTCCTGCATTGCTTTGTGATTCTCCTACCTTTAACCCCTTCTGTACCGGAGATGTCTTTTCATTTAATTTCTGCTGCATTCAGACCAATTTATGCGGCTTAGGAAGGATACATGGTAGCTAAAAGGATTAATTGGGATAGTATGTAGCCTTTCAATGCGTAGACGTCCTTCCTAATCAAAACAAAAACCTCTTGTAGTTGCCAGAATATAGTGAAAAGTACATCACCGGTATAGAAGGAGTTAACTTTGTTTCACTCCGCAGCTATCTAAGAGCTATACATATGTTAAATGAAATCTGACTAACCTATTTCTGATCTGTCTCCACATTTTCTCAACACATCATTGGTCTCCTAGCCTTATAAGTGATGTTTGCTCAGAAGGCTAGTATAAAAGTTCACATGATCATCGTCACTATATCGAGGATGAAGTATAAATAAGTAGTTCCAGGTAAACAATATGGCTGCTACTATATAAAGGATGAAGTATAAGAAGTAGTGCCAGGTAAACAATATGGCCGCTACTATATCAAGAATGAGTTATAAATAAATAGTGCCAGGTAAACAATATGGCCACTACTATATCAAGGATGAATTATAAATAAATAGTGCCAGGTAAACAATATGGCCGCTACTATATCAAGAATGAATTATAAATAAATAGTGCCAGGTAAACAATATGGCTGCTACTATATCAAGGATGAATTATAAATAAATAGTGCCAGGTAAACAATATGGCCACTACTATATCGAGGATGGTGGTTTCACACCTACTAATTTAGCACCATATTTTATCAGTTACCAGATTCGGATATAATGGAGCCTAACTCTCCCTATGAACAGATTGGAGTCAAACCAGTTATTACGTTATCTCTGTACTTCACTGATTTAGGCCACAATATTCTACACATGATTTAGAAGAATGCATATTAATTTAGCCTGATTTTATGCTCCTGTTTCACCATTTCAAAAACAATTTAATGCGAGTGTGATAAGTTGCGATGTATGTGCCTGTGTTCGAACTTTCAAATAAAATTACCAAAATGTATCTCTTGGATATATAATTGCAAACCTTTTGTTAAATATATAAGATGCCCAATGCAGACGACTGGACCCAAGGATTCGCACTTGAAACAAAAAAACTTGCACAGGCATAGGATGAGTAGATAGATGCATGAATGGTGGGCCAAAATATTCTTTAACTATCACCTAATATGCTCACATAGTACCACCTTTTTAGTTTCATATGTTATTGCGCGAGATGAGATGAACTAAAAAAAAAATCATGTTTTCGCAAATTCCTTATGGAAAACCTAAGAATTTACTTTTTTTTATAGCTAAATTTCTCACAGTTCCCTAATTTGATATATATATATGGATTCGTCTCGTTATTACAATTCCAACGGTATATGATTTTTTTTAATTTTGACAAATTTATAGGCCCAATAGGCCTATTTTAAAGTTTAAACACTCCATAGACGAGTTATCTATGTATGGATTTTGTTCAAATTATAACCATAAGTTCACTTTGCACGCTGAATCGAATGGCGCAAACAGAATTGAAATCGGACAATTAGTTTAGGATTTCGTATATGACTTGGCCTCCCAGAAGGGCCCAAATGACCAGTTTTTGGACTTCAACCCTCTTCGACATATGACGCGATTTTGAGCCGATTAGGGATACTTTAAAGCCTTTGTTACCATCAGGGGTATTTAGAAACCTTTAGTTTAGTTACTTCAACCTCTGCAGTTGTCTCTGAGTTAGCTGTGGGCAGAAAACTAATTTTGGGGAGGTAATTATAAGAGTGAGAGAACTCTATTTCTTATTGCTAATCTGGCAACCTCTGCGTCATATGAGTCTGAAGGGGTTAAAAGTCCTCTGTAGCCCTAACTATAAGTCCTAGGGAATTCTACTTGGTGCCATTCGATTTTTCTCGCCGAGCTGCTTCTCTACATGGTCTTATATTTCATTTTCGCCCAGCCATTCGCCCAGAATCGAAAATATTTGTTTCCAAAATCCCTGCGTTTAAGCCCAGGAAACGTTTTGCACTTGGCGGGCGATTTTCGAATTTCGAGTTTTCATGGGTATATATGGATTCGTCTCGTCATTACGATTCCAACGGCATATGATTATTTTAATTTTAACCAATTTTTAGGCCCAATAGGCATATTTTAAAGATTAAAAACTCCATAGACGAGTTATCTATATATGGATTTTGTTCAAATTTTAATCATAAGTTCACTTGACACGCTGAATCGAATGGCGCAAACAGAATTGAAATCGGACAATTAGTTTAGGATTTCGTATGACTTGGCCTCCCAGAAGGGCCCAAATGACCAGTTTTTGGACATTAAAAGTCCTCTGTAGCCCAAACTATACGTCCTAGGGAATTCTACTTGGTGCCATTCGATTTTTCTCGCCGAGCTGCTTCTATACGTAGTCTTATATTTAATTTTCGCTCAGCCATTCGCCCAGAATCGAAAATATTTTGGTTCAAAATCCCTGCGCCCAGGCAAATTTTTGCACTTGGCGGGCGACTTTCGAATTTCGATTTTTCATGGGTATATATGGATTTGTCTCGTCATTACGATTCCAACGGTATATGATTTTTTTAATTTTGACCAATTTTTAGGCCCAATAGGCCTATTTTAAAGTTTAAAAAGTTAAAAAATCCATAGACGAGTTATCTATGTATGGATTTTGTTCAATTTTTTACCTAAAGTTCACTTTGACACGCTGAATCGAATGGCGCAAACAGAATTGAAATCGGACTATTAGTTTAGGATTTAGATTTTGACGGCCTTCCTGGAGGGCCCATGGGACCGTTTTTTGGACTTTAAAAGTCCTCTGTAGCCCAAACTATACGTCCTAGGGAATTCTACTTGGTGCCATTCGATTTTTCTCGCCGAACTGCTTATATACGTTGTCTTATATTTAATTTTCGCTCAGCCATTCGCCCAGAATCGAAAATATTTTGGTCCAAAATCCCTGCAAATTTTTGCACTTGGCGGGCGACTTTCGAATTTCGATTTGTCATGGGTATATATGGATTTGTCTCGTCATTACGATTCCAACGGTATATGATTTTTTTTAATTTTGACCAATTTTTAGGCCCAATAGGCTTATTTTAAAGTTTAAAAAGTTAAAAAATCCATAGATGAGTTATCTATGTATGGATTTTGTTAAATTTTTTACCTAACGTTCACTTTGACACGCTGAATCGAATGGCGCAAACAGAATTGAAATCGGACTATTAGTTTAGGATTTAGATTTTGACAGCCTTCCTGGAGGGCCCATGGGACCGTTTTCTGGACTTTAAAAGTCCTCTGTAGCCCAAACTATACGTCCTAGGGAATTCTACTTGGTGCCATTCGATTTTTCTCGCCGAGCTGCTTCTATATTTGGTCTTATATTTAATTTTCGCTCTGCCATTCGCACAGAATCGAAATATTTTGGTCCAAAATCCCTGCAAATTTTTGCACTTGGCGGGCGACTTTCGAATTTCGATTTGTCATGGGTATATATGGATTTGTCTCGTCATTACGATTCCAACGGTATATGAATTTTTTAATTTTGACCAATTTTTAGGCCCAATAGGCCTATTTTAAAGTTTAAAAACTCCATAGACGAGTTATCTATGTATAGATTTGTTTTCAAATTTTAATCATAAGTTCACTTTGACACGCTGAATCGAATGGCACAAACAGAATTGAAATCGGACAATTAGTTTAGGATTTCGTATGACTTGGCCTCCCAGAAGGGCCCAAATGACCAGTTTTTGGACTTTAAAAGTCCTCTGTAGCCCAAACTATACGTCCTAGGGAATTCTACTTGGTGCCATTCGATTTATCTCGCCGAGCAGCGTTGGTTGTAGATTGCATTTTCGACCAGCCATTCGCCCAGAATCGAAAATATTTGTTTCCCAAATCCCTGCGGCTTTAAGCCCAGGAAAATGTTTGCACTTGGCGGGCGACTTTCGAATTTTGAGTTTTCATGGGTATATATGGATTCGTCTCGTCATTACGATTCCAACGGTATATGGATTTTTTTATTTTGACAATTGTTTAGGCCCAATAGGCCTATTTTAAAGTTTAAAACCCACTGTCCCCTACATGGTGGCTGTCTAATTCAGAGAAGAAACTGTTGGAGTGGCTTTGTTGTGTGTGTTATTATTTAGAGAAGGATATATAATTAAAACTCTTTCCTGTGTCTTCCTTCCACCCAAATTATCCACTTGTTATAATGGAGCAGCAATACGGCATGTTCAAATAGTATAGTTAGCCATATAATATTGAAGACGATAGTTTTCTTTCCACAATCTTTACAGAAAACGATAGTTATGAATGGGTAACTAATATATTTTATTAGAAATCGATGAGGTACAGTATCAGTACTTTGTTATTATCTATGTATGGATATTGTTCAAATTTATACCACAAATACACTTTGACACGCTGAATCGACTGGCGCAAACAGAATTGAAATCGGACAATTAGTTTAGGATTTCGTATTTGACTTGGCCTCCCTGAACGGCCCAAATGACCAGTGTTTGGACTTTAAAAGTCCTCTGTAGCCCAAACTATAAGTCCTAGGGAATTCTACTTGGTGCCATTCGATTTTTCTCGCCGAGCTGCTTCTCTACATGGTCTTATATTTCATTTTCGCCCAGCCATTCGCCCAGAATCGAAAATATTTGTTTCCCAAATCCTTGAAAATCCCAGGAAATTTTTTGCACTTGGCGGTGGACATCAGAGGCGCAATAGACCTGTATCATATTTACAACCTGAATGCAAGCTGGTGATTACACTGGTTTCAAACAAACTACCGACACATCCACAGCCGTTCCAAAATTATCAAAAAAATTCACATGTACAGTTCTCTGAACACTCAGCCAAAGATACCCCTTTAAATATTCCTCGCAAAAATGTCACAGTTCTCGGTTCCTTTATGACCATCCCCTTACGCCCACTCTACTTATCACCTAGTGGGTGAAAGTAGGTGGTCATAAAGTAACCGCGAATCATGTTCTTTTTGCACGGAATATTAAAGAGGTATCCTTGGCGGAGTGTGCAGGAAATTTTGAAGGGAACTGTACCTCACACGCTGTACACAACAATGGGCGAATGAGCTAGCAAACTTTCCCTTGACTTGTTGATTATTAATTTGTGTCCACCTCCTTGGTGATCAAGGCATCTGGCAACAGAATAGATGGAATTTCTTTAATATGAGCCACATCCCGCTGAGGCGAGGTAGCCATTAGTTTATTTGGCGGATTCAGGGGTTTATCCATCAACCATCTGGAGCGCTTAGGTCAGTAGAGACCATTTCTATGATAGGGATAGTAGGTGCTCTCCAGAGAGCTTTGTGCTGGCCAGGTGGCGTTATTTTTTTTTTTTTTTTATTAAATAGTTTCAAAAAAAATTTGAATTTATTGTGCTTAACCCCTTCTGTACCGGCGACGTCCTTTTAACTATATTCTAGCTATAATTAGACGATTTTGAGCGGTTTAAGAAGGATCTGTGGTAGTAAAAGTGGTTAAGTAAGATAGTTCGCAGCCTTTCAATTGATGGAGGCCCTTTTAAAAAATAAAATTGTCTAAAAGTAGCCAGAATAGAGTTAAGATGTCGCCGGTACAGAAGGGGTTAACAAATTGCAATTTTCAAGTATTGCAAATCTGTTTTGCTTTTTTTTTTTTATGTTGCAACTTTAGTTAATGTTGTGTTTGATTTGTTCAGCATGCATTTCAGTCAAGTTGTCAAGTTTCATATATTTGTATGATGTTGAAGCACGCTAGACACCACCAATCACCAACAGGTGTGTTCACAAGTTAGTGATTCACCTATACTACCTGTCAGTGTCTTAGTGACTATGCTCTGTTCAGGATAGGTAGGCCAGAAATCGAGAACCCCAACCTCTAACAGGGCTAGAGCAAACTGGCTGTAAATCTCCACACCTATTCCCTGGTTGACCCTTCCCAAAAGGTAGAAATATTAGCTCGATTACTCTAGTTATTTGTGAGTTGTAGAGGTTATAATGGTCAAGAGTTTTGGCCTACCGATTTGGAACAGGGTATAGTAACTGATGCCCCATGACGTACTGTATATTGTGTTTTAATAATCTTACATTATTGTTAATAAAAGCAAAGTAATGATAGTAAAAAGAGAATGAGATACTGTACTGTGTGTAATTATTATGATCTCTCCACTAACCAACTTTACTCCTAAACTCGATTAATGAAATTAACAAACACATGTGGCAGTCCGTGGATTCGAACCCAGGACGCTCACACCGAAAATCAACACACGTATGCATTGCACCACGAAGACAGTTAATGTAAGGATTAATGGTGAACAGCTTGAACTAGTAGAAGAATTTATGTAACTGGGAGCCATGATTGAGATAAATTTGTACAGTTTTGGTTTAAAAATGTCTCAGCCAAAGGCCGATTCCTCCTCGATTTCGCTCGCCAGGACAATATAGACACCTAAATGGCACGAAAGTTCTTAGTATTGACAAAGAAATAGGGCGAAAGGTCTTAAAATCCCCAAACTAATGGTCTGAACGTCTTAAAATCTTAAAACTAATACGGCTAAACATGAGAAAGAAGGGGTGCCAGAAAAAACAACTACCTCCCCTTAAAGATTTGATGCAAGGACTGCTAAGGTCTATTCCAAGTCAGTAACAGGAGAATTTAAAAGTTGATAACAGATTTATGATCTATGGATAATTCAGAATCTATACAGTGATTTGCAATGTTTACTAAAATTGTACAGAGTCCGGTACAAAGTCATTAAAAATACTTAACGCATATAATCCTGAGATTCACAATATTTAGCATAGATATATACTGTATATTACATGATACTGTATAACCTACTCCATGTTACACAATTTACAAAGACGTTTTAAACCTTTCAGTAAAAGTTATTTATTTATTTGTTCTGGCTAACAAGACTGTTCTATCCAGTTTAGGAAGGGCCTCTAAGTCCGATGTAAAATTATCACAATGGATCTTTATGTACACAGGTTCTAAGCATATTAAAATATTCTACTAATAGCAAGTATAAAATGGAAATGGTCATTATCGTAGTGATAGGAGAAGATATTATAGAACAGGCTTTAGAATGTGCCATGAACTCTTAATTAAAAAAATACCTTCGACTTATAAAAATATCTACGATTCTTCTAAAATAATATTCAAAATATACTTAATAATAGTCTTCCTTCAAAAAGACTTGAATTTTAGAAATGCCATACAAATGGTCATGCTTTATAAGCAGTTTAGGATTATAGATGTACCCAAGATGAAATATAATACTTTTAAAATGGTCAAAAACTCAGGGTTAGACCTTTAAAATTGAATCCATAAAATGTATTAATTTTAGTTATCTTCAGGTACTGAATGTACACTCTGATACCATGGTCTCTAGCCCACTCTTACGAAATCGGAGACACATGTTTTTCTTTATGGAATTATAACTATCTGGATTGATTTTTGGATATGACTTTCTTTTCAATAAATAGTATATATAGATTTGTAGTTGATTTATAGAAAATATTATTGATAAGTTGGTTTCCAGTGATATACTTCCATAGTTAGAAATACAAATATTTATGAGTGGGCTAGAGACTATGGTATCCGAGTGTACTTTATTCATCAGACAGTACTAAATCGTCCATTGCATGAGGAAGACCTGCACCTTCTTCATGTGTGGTGTTCTCTGACAATTGTTCTTCCTCGTCTTCTGGCTTGGGAAGTTCGGGTGTTGGCAACGCTGGGCTTTCTTTTGGGATCGCTGCACTCAACTCTGCCCACACATCTGCAAAGCTGGAGTGTTTATTCAATTGCAACAGCCAATTCATCCACTTAATTTTCCTGATACACAAGATATTTTTCTGTTCTTTTCTCATGACTTTAGTCAGACGTTGCCGGGATTCCTTCTGGTCATCTTGGCGGTAGGACGCCTTCATAGTTTTCAGCACTTCTTTATGCTTGTTCACCTCATCGTTAAAGTACCAGAAATCCTTGAAGTTCTTTTGGGAGACTTTGACGATGGGCCAGGATTTCATGGCAGCGAAACTGACTGCTTCTGAAAAGTTCTCCCTCACTGTGTTTATATCTTGAGGCGGGACGTACTTTGAGTGCCAATGATCGAGAGCACCTTCAAAGGTTTTCCATCTCGCTAAATCATTATCCCACTTAGCCGGAGGAGCGGGAAGTTTTAGTGGGTGGAAATCCCCTATCTTGACGGTAGCGTGAAAATCGGTGGTAGTCATTATTTTGATTGTAGTGTGTATTTGATTTTTTTTCGGTTTGGGCCAGGGCATGGTATGTATTTGAGGGACCTGTGCAGAGTTCTGGGGTCTAACTCTTGCTACTGCTCCACTAGCATAAGTTGGACGTTCATCGCTCCCATTAGGGCTTCTTAGGGGACTAGAAGCCTCTCCTGAAGTCAACAGTTCCTCTGAAGCAGCTCCAAGTGGCTCACCCATTGCTTGATCCATCTCCTGTCTTTGCTTAATTTAGAAAATGTTGGGTGAGCTTCTTCAAAAGAGGCAGAATCTATTCTGAAATAAACAATATTGTAAATTACATTAATGGAAAATATATTTAAAGCAGCAACTGCACCTTCTGTGAAGCATAATATATATTCTTCTCCTGGGTGACCTATATGTGTGTGAATTTGTGTTTTGTTTTTGGGTGTTAATTGTTTTTCTGTTGTGTTGTGTTGTCCCTGTTCGGGCTCTGTCTAGAGTCGGCCACCAAAAAGAAAAACATATGTAGAGAAAGTGGGGAATGGGCCTGAGTAAATAGAATAGAATAGAAATATAAAATGTAAATTTACATTTAATAATGCATATGTTTGTGACTGTGGTTACAAATGAAGGTATATCTGCAAGCTTTACAATACAAGTAGTGTCCCTACCTCTTGTATATCTTATAATGTACAGTTACCAAGACCTGCAACTGGGACAAGTGCTGTGAAAACCGGTGACAGGTCAGTTGAACCAGTGCCACTTTAACCAGTGCTAACTTAACCAGTGCTAACTCAACCAGTGGCCACTTCAACCAGTGACCATTTTAACCAGTAGGTTAAGTTAGGTTAGGTTAGGTTAGGTTACTGGTTAAAATGGTCACTGGTTGAAATGGTCACTGGTTGAAGTGGCCACTGGTTGAGTTAGCACTGGTTAAAGTGGCACTGGTTCAACTGACTAACGGTCCGACATCTCTTGAGTTATTATTGATAAGTCGAGCATTAGAGTTTCTTTTGTCACTACCAAACCAGTCAGCAGTAGCCTACACAAGTGTGCAACAACCATCACAACAGAACCCCAGCGCGCCTATCTCACCCGAAACAGCCCTTGTGTTGCCAACCTCACCCCCGAGATGCCTACTACCAGCCAGCCAGGAGACATAATAGTTCTTAAAGCTAGCGCATGCGAAGCCAGCTAAGGATAGCCCAATAAGGCCGATTAGGCTTATTTCCGTTGGGGTTCTGTATTACTACCCCATCCCCTTGCTCATGAGGGACGGTAAAGACTCAGTGCTTGTGAAAAACCTTCTCTCCCTCAACATAACCAACAGGGGGATAGAAGCAAAAGGAAACACTACCACAGCCGACCAGAATTGAATATCAATAACATTCCCTCACTTTATGGTCAGCTAGGTAGACCCGATACTACCATAGTCAAGCCCGATGCTCACTGAACTAAGCTAGTTGCTAGTAGAACACCGAAGCTCACAGAAATAAGCTAGATGCTAGTTCCAAACCAGTGAGGCCAGAAGCTCTAATAACTAAGTTCAACGCCAGTAGCCTACTAGGTTGCTGTGAGTAAAGGAAGTAGTTAGAGACTTCTCCAGCAGCCAGGACTCATCTCTACGAACATTAACCCTCTCACGTTCTTGACGCAATTTTGAGCCTATTAGGGATACTTTAAAGCTTTTGTTACCATCAGGGGTATTTAGAAACCTTTAGTTTAGTTACTTATTCAACCTCTGCAGTTGTCTTTGAGTTAGCTGTGGGCAGAAAACTAATATTAGAGAGGTAATTATAAGAGTGAGAGAACTCTATTTCTTATTGCTAATCTGGCAACCTCTGCGTCATATGGTCGTGAGAGGGTTAAAGGATGTGGTTCGAGACCATCCACTGTGCAAATTCCCAATAGTGACACCTTAAATAAGTCCCCCTCTAAAACTCTTCAAATTAAATCGTTGAGTCCTCCCGTACACCCGGAAAATAACTTTAGCATAATTAACTTAACTCCGTCTCGTGTTTACAAGTCCCTACTTGTAGGCTACACCCATTAATTCCATTTGGAATACAATACGCACGGCTGTGTTTGTCATCCCCTATTTAATATTCTTAATGTTATAGTTGGACACTCTGGCGTCAACGTAACTACAAATATTCGATAGCCAGATTAACTTTAAACCCAAACATCCGACGTGAAACTATGTTTACTAAAGTGATTTTGATGTCACCCATCCTATGCAGTCAAGAAATCGAGCCAGACATAGAAAGAAAAAGTATATTCAGTAAAGATGCATGGGTAAACTAAGATAAATTGTGTAATACTTAGTCTCGGAAAACCAATCTAAATATTATTCGTTAGACCATCCATGATATAGATTTGTGCAATTTGATAGTAATATTGTTCTACGTAATATGAATACTAGTATAAAAACTCCCATAAAGAATGAGGATAAATCTACAGTTATACTACCCCTATTTTGTCGCTATTCTGTTGGTACTAATGGGTTAATATTATTAGTAGTAGACTTAGTATTTTTTGATGATGCGCGGAAATTTATATTTGACTTGTAATAGATACATTGAAGTATTACAAACCTTCGCGAACCCATAAACAGGGAACGTGAGCTGGGTTTAGACCGTCGCGCACCCATAAAAAGGGAACGTGAGCTGGATTTAGACCGGTCGCGAGACAGGTTAGTTTTCGGTTAGGTTAGGTTAGGTTAAGTTAGGTTAGGTTAAGTTAGGTTAGGTTAGGCTAATGTTAAAAATACTAAAATGCGACGGTCCTCGGTATTAAACAACACTGCATATCAAATAAAAAATAAAAAACAACAACAAATTACCTGAAAAACTCTTAACTGGTTGGTGATAATTTTTTTATCAAAATAAGTTTTTTTCCAGTTTCCGGGTCTGCTGAACCATCCAAAAACACGCTAAAAAGCGTGTTTTGAAGGGGGGAGGTGGTGGGGGAGGGGTAGTATAACTGTAGATTTACCAATACTTTCCCTGCTAATAGGCTATAATATAGTAAAGATTAAAGGGTTTCTTGTAATATTTGAATATTGATTTATATGTGTAACATCTCTATTTGATATATTATTTGTGTGTAAATAAAACTTTGTCTTTTACTAGTTGAAAAACTCTCCTTGTGTTTGTATTGTATATGTGTAATGAACTCCTGATTTCTCCCCGTCAGAAGAATCCACAATACTTGTTTTGTCTAGCAGAACAATTACATTCGGTTTGATTAGCTTTGAATATTTTTTGTTCCGCCCTTTTTCCAACGCTGTCCCCTAGGCTAACAAAAACTCCTTGCCAGACTTCCGTCAATCTAAAAAATGCCCACCCCATGTCTTTCTTGGTCCGCCCCTTGGTGCATCTCTTTACACATATCATTCCCAAAAATCCATTTTAAATTGCATAAAATCATCAAACAAAGCAAGAAAAAAACAATGCATCATAATATTCAAAGGGTTAACAACGTAAAGAAAATGAAGTGGAGAAGTTTGTCACCTTTAGTCCGCCAGCCGATGTCCGTGGCCCAAGTGAATAGTGTAGTCAATTTTCTGCTAATCAACACATAAGGCAGGTGAGGTGAGGTGAGGTTATTGAGAGATGAGCCTTTACAACGGCACTTTATGAAAGACAATGTGGTAAATTGGCAATAGGATTTCCAAATTCCTCTGCCAACTTCAAGGTATTGGAAGAATTTATCAAACCTGTGAAGCAATTGAACCACATTATGAAGTGCGTGGGTGTGTCTCGTTTACGGGAGATGGGTCGTTTTTCTTGTCCCCTTTCTCCCTCGTGTTTAGCCCCATTTGTTTTGAGATTATAAGACGTTGGGCCCATTATTTTGGCGATTTTAAGACCTTTCGCCCTATTTCGTTGTCAATTTTAAGACCTTTCGTGCCATTTAGGTGTCGATTTTTTCCTGGCGAACGATAGCGAGCCTGATATTTTAAGAGGAACCGGCCTTTGGCCGGGACATTTTTCTACCGAAAAATGTACAAATTTATCTTGAAGGAGGGTCTAGGGAGTGTTTTTTCTAAGCTTGATGGAGGTCTAGCGAGGAAACTAAGAAATAAAGGAATACATTATTTAATAGACCAACACACGGCCCATCTCCTCTTAACCCTTTCACTACCGTTCATGTCCATTTCATTATATTCCGGCAATTATTGGACGATTTTATTCAGATCAGGAAGGACCTCTAGAAATTAAGAGGGTATACAGACTATCTCCATCAACCTTTTTAACTACCACAGATCCTTCGTAACATGCATTCAATCCTCTAAATATAGCTAGAATCAAAGTGACAAGACGTCGCCGGTACAGAAAGGGTTAAAGCAAGGGCCCAGGCAAAATGTTAACCCCTTCAGTACAGAGTTCGTCCTTTTTCATAACATTCCTACCAGACGGCTATATTCAGCTTAGGAAGGGCTTGTAGCAAATAAAAGGCTCCCTACTCTCTCAGTTTACCCTTTTAACTACGAGTTATAATAATTACCATCTAAATATAGCTTAAAAAAAACGTCACCGGTAATGAAAGAGTTAAAAGCACCATAACCAACCCAAAGAAAGCACCCGGACAATAGGGCACAAGTCAGTCGTGAGCAAGGATGTGAACACCAATAGCTAGGCTAATTAGCTACGTGACTCATCTGAAGCAGTATCGAGCAGAAACTAGACAATACAAGGTTAGATTATACCCAAATTGCTTCGAAAGTTCAAATATTCAAAGAGGTGTAATCTTCTTTGTATGTACTAAGGACTGTACTCAGAAGCCGAGTTTTACAAGCCATGATAAATACCTGTATAATATGAACCTTTGAACCTATATAGCTAATTTCTGAAGATTTGCGGATACTGTATCATATGACATATTATCTCGTTTTGGTTCGATACAGATTCCTATAAGTATCCGTGTACAGTGTGCTGGCTTACTAATCCAGAAGGGTTGATAGCCTCTGAAGTCCTATTTTAACCAACTAACTAATCGCTTGGGTTCGATACAGATTGAAATGGGTGTGAAGGTATTATGGTTAATGACTGTACATGCTTATGAGCAGACATGTTACTTGTGAGCGTACGTACAGTCATGGAGAGGTATTCGTGGACAACTTTTGAATGCACAATTATGGTAGCCTACATGGAAGAACTGGAAATCAATAGTTAACCCCTTATGTACCGTCGACGTCTGTTTATATTTTAGTATCGCTTTATTTAAACGATTTTGTGCAATTTAAGAAGCATCTGTGGTAGTAAAATGGGTAAAGTGGAGTATTTCGAACCCTGTTAAGATGAAACCCTGGGGGATAAAATATTTAGATTTTTCTGGTTTTGAGTCGTAGCTTCAGTTTACCAAAAAGTCGGTAGCAAAGAACTCAACACTTCTAAAGACCATGCAGTTAAGGAGAATCCGCCAACGAGTCCTACTTGTCGTAGGTAAATTTGCCGCGCCAAAACGAACAACCAATCTGAGACGCTAGATATGTCAACAAAGATGGCAGCTAATGGTTACCGTGGCAACGCTACTAGGGTCAAAGAATGTTCGGTCTGAATGATCCCTCTAGTCTGTATATACTCTAACTTGCCCATATTTTATTATTTTATTTGTAAAGTTCACATTGTTTAATTAATTCAAGGATAGCTGTCATAGTTTACTTATCAATAGGTTTGTATCTTAAAAAGAAAATACGATGCTGAAGCAATGGCTCAAGATAAAAAAACACGAGCTGATTGAGCCAGGGGTACAGCCAGCCCGCCACGCCATCAATTTTTCCGATTGGAGAGGTTGGGACTTGGGAGACTGGGAGAAATTTCCAGAGGGGTAAAATGGCTTAATATGTGTTTATCTGAAATTAGTCGGGTATCTAGGCTATGACGTTTGACTCAACTGAAGTGAATATTGCCTTATGTCATGGCCTGATAGTAAGCTAGGCTAGGCTAGTCCTCATTAAATATAGGCCTAGGCTATGTTTAAGTTAGATGCTAGTTAGCTAACCAAACCTTACCATATGTAGGCTTGGTACCCTAGCCTAGCCTACATGCTTGTTCAATAAAACTGCCAAGAATATTTACCCTTAACATGTACATCCCTCTTCTCTCCGATCTCTCGATGTCCTTTAAATTTCTAAGGTTGAAATAGCCTATAATCAGCCGCCTAGGAATATTTTATTTTATTTGTTTATATTTAGGCCTGGGTGTAGGCTATTGCATTATATACTACGCTTAGGCTAGGCCTATTCTATATATTTTTTTTTTATTTTTTTTTTGAGGGGGGGACTTAGCCTAGGCCTAGCCTAGGCTATAATATTCTACATTTAAGGATAGGTAGGCTAAATTACATTGGTGTGACAGTCACAAGTTGCTATGGTGCGCCTGCTTTATATTATCCGCTAGGACCGCTAAAACATCCTATACGAAGATTTCTTAAATTTTATGTTGGTTTGCCATTGTGGTACGGCTGCTTTATAGGCTAGGCTATTATCCTTTATTTTTTCTCTGGTAATTGTTACCGTATGTTACCGGGCGTATGCGTCTCTTTGTTTACATAAGTCGTACGCTCACAGTTACAGTAGGCCTATGTTCGCGTCTATTTTTTTATTTTTTGTTTTTCTTGGGCCTATTTATTTATTTATTTTGTTTTTACAAAATTATCATATGGCCAGCTGTTATTATTTGCCCCCTGCTGGTAATATTTATGATGATGACAATAAGGATAACATTCAAGACCTCTTTCGCTGCCTTATTAGAAATAATTTATTAGGGAAAATAGGGACCAATAGACTTGCCATATTTTTCTCATTATAGTCCGCATGGAGGAATTTCGTTATCGACACTTGAAAAAACCCGATTACACCGAAAAATAACACAAAAATAATGTCCCGAACCTAAACAAAGCATTGCACCCAATGAATCCTTCGACCTGGGTCCTCTTCTTCTTGTTTTGAAAGATGCGGTGAGTGCGATTCAGCCAATAAATGGCTTGAACGTTACTCACAAAAACGATATTATATTATATTAGGGTTAGGTTAGGTTAATCTAATCTAGTATAATATTTGTACATTTTGGAAGCGTGCATGGCCTCCCCTTCAATTTTCCTTACCTACTGTAAAAGCGCGATTCACCCAATAAATGGCGCCATTTGACGGAGTATCTTCAGATTAATGAATAATGGGTAAGTTAATGCAAATCCTCCACTCAAACCATGATAAACAACAATTTCCCTGGAAAAAATATAAAGAAACTTGGTAAATAAGGTGGCTCTAGCTGTCTTGAATGTTACCACAATAAGTCATGGGGTTGAGGGGTGCAAAGCCCCGCTCGACTTATTACTGTATCCCACGGACGGTAACAAAACAATTTACAATTTATTGGATATACTGTATGTAGTTTTACACCGGGTCAAAGTCATCAATATTATTTAGGCATATATATTAGTTAGGCTATATCATGTACTTCATTGGGATATATGTCCACACCGTTGGTAATTCATTATAATAAATCCCTAAATCGCTAAAAAAAATCGCACCTCTAACCCGATCACAATTTTTGGTTGCGTTGGTGCGAGTCCATTTCTCGCCCCGACGCCCCACCTCCTTCTTTGATTTATGCCAAACATAATTAGGCCCCCTAGTGGCAACAATACATAGATTCTGATTTCAATAAGTCATTGGGGGTGAGGGGAGGATCTATTACCCTGGGGGGGCCCCCCCCGCATGTCTTCAGAATCATGGATAATGGATTTTTTGCAATTTTTTATGGGGTTTATAAAACAACACGCCTTAAAAAAAAAAAAAAAAAAAAAAAAATATATATATATATATATATATACTGTATATATATACTGTATATATAATATAGGCTAATACAGTAGGCTACTTATATAAATCGTCCCCGGTTTAAAATGGATTTTTACCCAATTTACCCAACAGCTGGCTATGGGATACAATAAGGGGTTGAGGGGGGCTTTGCCTCTCTCACCCCCCATGACTTATTGTCATTATCATATATATTCCCAGCAGGGGGCAAATAACGGTAAGGATGTAGTATTCGGGCATACCGCCCATTTTATTTACATTGCTCGTATGCTCGCCGCTCGCGATCACGTTCCCGTCTATTTTGATTTTTTTATTTGCCTCCCTGCTGGCGATATACGGTATATGATAATTAGTGACAATAAGTCATGGAATGGGTGAGGGGGGCAAAGGCCCCCCTCACATTTGCCAGTATTATAATCTACAGAGCTGTAGAATCACAGCCAAGTGTAGTTTAATTAGAGAAAATTACTCAGAAAGTGGTATCTGTCTCCTGCAGTAATTAAGATGCAGTTATTACCACCATGCATTCCCTGCTCAAGAGCAGGGCTAGGGTGGGTGCTTTGGTGTTTCAGGGACGTCAGTGGATAGTTGCCACAGATTACTAGACCCACCAACATTACTGGGTATAATCCTGTGTAGCGGGTGGACCTGTACACATATCTCAATAATTTGGTAATGTTACTATATATTTTTACATTTTACATTCATAAATAGTCCACTAATATACTATGTTAGGTTAGGTTAAGTTAAAAATATTGTTCAATGTTTCTTAGTAAATTTACCTTGAATTTTACCTTGAAGTGCTTCTGCCTCAAGAGGGTGTTGTTCCCTTGGTGTTCTCTGAGGCAAGGCCACGGCGTCGCCGCCATATGAAAAACAGTTCTACTCGCTACACAGGATCTTACCCATTACTGTCGTCTACTAATAATGCACACTGGCTGGGCTAAGCCTCGAACCGTCAACCTCTCGGTTTGCAGGCGAGTGCACTGCCTACCGCGCTACAGCCTGTGACCTGAGAGTGAGAAATACCAGTGGTTATTTATTAGAGTTGGCTAGATGCATCAGGAGTGTGTCTACTTGACCCTGTTTGATGGGATCGTTACTGTTAAATTTGTAACCAGTTCAAGTAGACGGCAAAAGTTTAATTACTGTGGTGTTTGTGTAGTTTAGAGACACAAGATTGTTTAAATTTTTCATGCATTACACAATAAAAATTGCTACCTGTATTTTTTTGTACTGTACTTATGGACTATTCATCAGAGTGGGTTTCAAATATTTGTATAATAATTTCTTAATATCTGTACAGTACTGTATTGTGACCAGAAATATTTGGAGAGCGGCGTCGGTGAGGGCGAATACTGACACGGTTTGTTTATCTCCGAGACTTTGTAGAAGCATGGGAGAGAAACATTGGGATGGATGTAGTGATCAGGCGTACGGTCGTCATTTGCGCTCGCAGTTACGTTCCCGTCTATTTCGACGCTATATTTTCTGCTATTTGCCCCCTGTCATTACTACATGAATACTAGGTTAGGTTAGGTTGTTTGGTTAGGCTAATGTATTTTTATATCCAAAGGCAGTCAAAATAGACGGGAACATGAAGAGAAAGGTCCGACGCCACTACGCGTAGTGTAAATAAGGCTGGCGGTACGCCCGCACTTAACATTCTTGCCGAAACATTTGTGGCCATCCCCTCGGAGATAAAGGTGTATGGCAATGTGTTTGGCAGGCATTCCAGTTATATTGTCGAGTTTCTTAAATTAATAGATGGATAGATCGTCAATTTTGGGTGACCAAGCTTTCCCCCAACATTTCTGCAGTCAGTTGTATTGGTGTCAGAAGTTAGGTTGAAGATACTGTAAATGAATTTGGGTGACAATACAGTATTCTTATAAAAGTTAAATCAGAAGCTACAAGACAATAGTTGCCTATAAAATTTGAGGGAATATGTGTTTGTGTACCGTTAATTTATCCGTTTTTTAGGCTACTGAGTTATAATCTTTTCAAAAATTTACCATGCTAACACTAAAGTGAAATTCCTATTATCACCTTTAATTATATTGTGGCTAACATTGTAAAGGTGATATGACTTGGCTTAAGAAGGACCTTTATGGTTTATAGAGGTACTGTACAGTACAGTACAGTACATAGAACTACTGTATTGCAGTTAACACTTTGATTCCTATAAGTCCTACATAAACTGATTAAAATTGTCTAGTGAGAACTGATTTTTTCATAAATTTGTTGATGAAAATTGTAGTTGAGTACAGGTATTGAAGCCAGACCTATGAGAGTTCCGCATGGAGCTCAGTGGTCTGGTTAAGCTGCTCTACATAACTAACAGGTATTGAAATATATTTTTAGTTTCAATTGCATTTTTACCACAGGTGAAAATGGATGATCCGGATCCGCTCGCTTGGAAGTGGGACCCAACTCCATCCTACAATTTCCTGAACCTTATGCGCATTGATAGCTTTCAGGAAATACTGGTGTTTGGGGGAAGGTAAGTATCATACACTACACTAAAGTTGCCCTTTCATTATATTTGAACATATGAAATGATGATACAGTTTTTAAGGGAGCCCACCTAGCTTTTTTTCTCTTTCTCTTCCTCTCTCTTTGGCTTGTATCCATTCGGCCCCATTCAGCCTACTGTTTTAAGACGTTTACCCCCATCCAGATGTCAGTATTTTCCTGGCGAGCGGTAGCGAGCCAGCATACAGTATATATTTTTTTGTTTTGACAGCAAGCTAAATTTGTACATTATTCCATAGAAAAATTTCTCTGGCGAAGCCGGATTTCTCCATACAATGCTGGCTCGCTATCGCTTGCCAGGAAGAAATCGACACCTGGATGGGGATAAACGTCTTAAAACACTTGGCTGAATGGGGCCGTATGGTTACAAGCCAGGGAAAAAGATAATTTTTTTGGTTTGAAACAGGGGTGTGTGATGTCCCTGTGGTTGTTTACTGTATATATGGATGGAGTCATGAAAGAAATACTATCAAGAGCAGTGAATGTTGGTGTATCGCTGAAAAGGGAGGGAATTGAGTGGAAGCTACATATACTGCTGTTTGCGGATGATACAGTTCTGATGAGTGATAATGAATGGGAGTTCCAGGGTCTGGTAAATGAGTTTGGAACAGTGTGCGAAAAACGGAAGTTGAAGGTAAATGCGGGGAAGAGCAAGGTTATGGTCTTCAAAATGGGTGAAGTCACAGAGTGTGAGGCGAAGCTGAACGGTCAGGCTATGGAGATCGTCAACTTTTTTAAGTATCTGGGCAGTGTGTTGAGTAAAGATGGGACTATGGATGAAGAAGTGCGGGAGAGGGTACAACAGGGGAAGAGGGTTGTAGGAACGCTGAAAGCAGTAACAAGAAATAGGGTGGTTAGTATGGAAGTGAAGAAGTCCTTGCATGACAGTGTGGTAATCCCGACACTGACGTACGGAAGCGAAGCATGGATGTTGGTTGAGAGACTCGGACCAAGAGTGAGAGCAGTGGAAATTAATTACCTAAGAAGTGCGTGCGGAGTTACATGGAGGGATAGACAGACTAATGAGGAAGTAAGAAGGAGGTGTGGTGTGGAGGTAGATGTGCTAGAAAGTGTGAAAAGGAACAACTTGAGATGGTTCGGCCATATGGAACGTATGGAAAGCGAGAGAATGACTAAGAGGGTGTACGAGAGCGAGGGAGAGGTAGACCGAAAGAGAGGTGGAAGGATGGAGTGAGGAAGTATATGAACGAAGGCGGTGCTGGTTGGGGGGAGGGGCGTCGACTGACCGGGGACAGAGGTGCATGGGGGGCTGTTCGTTCGTGGCCACCCCTTCGGGGATCACGGCGTCAGGCAATAGATAGATAGATAGAAAGATAAAAAAAAGCCTGTGATCCCCCTTAATGCCATACACCCCCTTGATTTGACAGGGCTAGGGTGTGCCCTTGTTACAGTGACTTTATTGGACATTTGACTCAAATCACTAGACCTGAGTGTCCAAACTCTTGATGTCTACCAATGGCACAGGGTGGGATCGAACTGCCGACTCTTCGATCAGCAGTCAGACGCGCTACTGACCATGCCACAGCTTTTATATAATTCTACAGTACTGTACTTTTGAGTTCTGCATGATAGATACCAGTGCAGTTGTGGCCTTCAAATTACACTTGATTCATCCATCATTAAATCACCTGTATATCTTGTTAAGTAACTCGACTCTAGCTATGTTGTTGTTCCCCAAGCTGCCTGGCCGAACAGCCCCGAGTCCCTGAGGAAGGCCATGGCCATGATCGGGCTTTCGCACAGAGCTCTCATTGAGTGTAGATTGTGTTGTTGGCGTAAGTGGTTGTGTGAAATGCAGTCTTCTATGATGTGTTTAATGGTATGGGGTGCTGTGTTACATCCCGGGCAGACGTCGACAACGGAGTCATCCAGTCTCTTCTGATAGCTCAGGAGAGCTGGATGGTGTCCGCATCTCAGCCTGGCCAGGTGGACTCTGTCCTCGCGAGGAAGGATGGATTTCGGGAGGTCGTGCTTGCAGCTGCGTGTTGTCTGTGAGTGAGTGGATGGATCGGCGAGAGATATGAGTATGGATGTGCTTCTGGAAGTTGGTTCGGGGTGGGCAGGGAGGGAGAGAGGACAGTAATTGTGTGTGATACCGTGTGCTGTTTGTTGTTTTGATATTTCTTGGTGTCTGTGGGTGTGTTGCCATGTAGTTTAGTGGGTGGTCTTGGTTCGTGGAGGCTGCTGCCAGGAATTGAGTGCCTCTCATGTCCAGATGGTCTTTGACTTTGAGGATTTTGGTTTCTTGATGTAGGTGATCTGTGGGTGCAGTAGCTGTGCAGCCTGTAATGATCTTCAGGGCTTTGTTTTGAATAGTCTGTAAGGTCTTATGATGTGTTTCAGCTAAGTTAGAAGCCCAGGCTGGGCTTGCGTATTCCATCACTGATCTTATGTATTGTTTATATACTGTGGTGGTAGTTTCTTTGTTGTGTCCAAATTTTGTGTGAGCAAGTGACCTGAGGGCGTTAAGTCTGGGTGTCAGTTTCTTTTTAGTGTTTGTGGTGTGCTGTTTGAATGTCATATGAGTATCATATGTTACTCCTAGGATTTTGGGTGTGTGTCTATGTGTTAGGGGTGTGTTGTTTATGGTGAGTTGAGGGATGTATTCGTGTTCTCCTGTCCAGCTTGTGAGCAGGGTTGCGGTGGATTTGGCTGGGGCTAGATTAAGTCTGTTTGTAGTGCACCAGCTATGTAGTGTGTTGAGATAGGGTTGAAGGAGATCTGTTGCTCTTTTTGGGTCATGGTGTGTGCATGTGAGTGTTATGTCATCTGCATAGGAGGCTAAGTTTATTTGGGGCGTATTGGGTGTAGTTATATCGTGCATGTACAGATTGAAGAGTGCAGGCGATAGCTATGTAAATTAGTTTTAATGTTGTGACGCTATAGTCCATTTAAAAGTAGGCCAGAAATTTTGAACCAAACCTCTGTAACTCAAAAAGGGCTAGAGCAAATGGCCAGTACATTTCCATATCAATACCACGGCTGACTCTTCCCAAATAGTATAAATAATACTGTAGCTCGATTGCTCTCGTAGTTTTTTGGTTATATAGGATAGAGGTCAAGAATATTGGCCTAATTATAATGAATAGACTAGAGTAATGTGAGAATTAACTTATATTTTTTTCCAGGAATGAAAGCAGCTCTATGGTGGTGGTGCGAGGTAACCAACCCCTGGCCCAGAACAAGTACCACTGTTGGACCATTTTTGTACAGAATGTGCATAATGCTGAGGTGGTGAGTTCACTACTGTTACACTGTGCCATGGTTTCTTTTGCAATATGATGAACCATAAAGTAAGCAAACTGTGGAAATGCAATGATGTTCCAAGGCCATTACAGAACTCATAATAGTGATGATTTGGTCCCATTTTCTAGCCATTCTTCACTGATCGGGCTTTAAAATCAATTGGTCAGTGTGCTTGAAAGATATGGTATATCTCGAAAAAAAAAATTATAAGATTTGTTTTTCTGATTACAGTACTGATACAGCAATTTGTTATGGAGTGTATCAATGAGTTTATCATACTTGGTACCAGGTGGAAGGCCCCCACCCTGGCACTGTCAGAGAGGCCCCTGCCACTCAGAAGTACTGGTAAATTTATGTAAGTGATGACCATAACACAAAGTTGATCATACTGGAAGACTGCTGACTGGTGGTTTGCTTATGTGGGAAGAATGGACTGAGCGATGCACATTAGAAGTATGGTAGTGGTCAGAAGGGCGATAACTGATATACTGAGGAAGACCAGGGACGCAGTCTTAACCCGGGAACTGCGGAAAGACTCTTAAGAGTTCCCCCGGCGGACTGCGGGAAGACTCTTAAGAGTCAGAGAAAACAAAAAATAAACTTTAAACATCGAAAAAAAAAAAAAAAAAAAATGCCCCTGGGCCATGCAAAATATCACTCCTCTACCTCCCCTCCTTCCCCACTTTCCTCCCCTCCTTCAGTTATTACCTATTTTCCCTGTTATTCCCTTATTCTGGGGTATATTTTCGTGCTAACATTAGCGAGTTGCAAGCAGGGCATTGTCATCACTGTTAGCAAGCGAGTACAAGAGAGAGAGAGAGAGAGAGAGAGAGTATCGATCGACTGTGTCTCAGTGGCCTTGGGGGAAATTGGCGGGAAAGCAGGTTGCCTCACCCATACATTATATAACTCGCGGCCTGTATCTCCGATTTTGACCATCCAAACGCTGTTTTCACTCGTTTTATTGTTGTAACAGGTTAATACCTTTATAATCAACCCATAATAGGTGCGTATGGATAAGTATTAATGCTATTTATGGTAAAATGAATATTTTAGTGATGGAAACAGCTCAAATACATGCGCACAGGCAGAGGTGTCTAATTACCCCCATGCGCACTTAAGAGGTTAAAGATGGAAATCGGTGATAGGGGACTTAACAGGGATGCTGCAAGGATTTGTGCAGTGTGGAGAACAACCCGTGCAAAACATAGCTGCGTTTCAACCAATACCAATACTGTAGGCCTTTAAATCTTAACTTAAACCTCATCAACTTAACATTGGTATTAATATTAATTTGATTATGTAAATTTGTGTTAGGTGTGGATTAATAGTTTACTTTCTCCTTTTCTTTCAAGATGATTGGAGTGGCAACGGAGGAAGCAGACTTTGAGGAGAAGTGGAACAATCTGTGTCGCCTCGGGAAAGATGACCAGTCCTGGGCACTGTCTTGTGGTGGTGAGAAAGAGAGCGTTTTTTTTTATGTGTGTATCTGTGGAAATTGAGGAAACATAGAGAGAGAGCATATTTGTAGGTAGGAAGGATAGAGAGAGCATCCAAAAAGAGAAAGGGTATGTGAAAGGAGTGGGAGGCGGGGGGAAGTGAGGAAATATAGAAAAAGATAGAGCGTATTTGTAGGTAGGAAGGATAGAGAGAGAGTCCGAGAGGATAAGAGAAGGATGGTAGAGAAAGGTAAAGCGAGATAAATTCAGTCCAGGAGAGTGTACTGGGAGTTAAGGAAGAATAGGGAGAGAGATTAGATCAGTCTCAGAAGGAGGGAAGGAAAGGGTAGATATTCAGTGTTTTAGGGGTAGAAAGGTGATGAAACAAGCAGATTTTGAGAAGTGGAACAAGGGGTCACCTCAGGAAAGATGACCTGTTTTGGGCCCCATCTTGTGGTGGTGAGAAAGAGAGGAGATGGGTAAAGGAAGGAAAAGAGAAAGAAGGGAGGACATAGTTAAAATATAGGAGTGAAATGAGGGAGACAGAGTGATTTAGTAATTTATTCAGAGGAGGGGGGGAAGGGAAGGTAAAGAATGAACTTGAAAGAGAGACAGGCGTATAGAAAGAAAGAGAGCAATTTAGTTAGTCAGTGAAAGAGGGGGCTAGATGGTGGTAAGGTGCTCGAGGAACTGATTTTGAGAAGCGGAACAAGAACCTGTCGTGTGACGTTGAAGTGGATATCACACTAGCAAAATTGGAGATACTGCTAGTCTCCCATTGAATTCTGCTCTCTTGTCACTCTTTCAATTGGGCGGGTGGGGGGGGGGGCACTTGTTACAGGCAGCTTTGCCTTTTGTCTCCTACTTATACATATAAAAAAATCTTCATGTTTGCCCAAATATAATGAAAATTATACTGTGCCCAATGTGTTAATGATATTAACTTTTCCAGGATCGCTTTGTCACAATAGTGTGGCCATGATACATGACAACTATCGCATTCTACCCAAGGACCAAGTCACGGTGCATCTCGACCTTATTCAGGGTACCCTAATGTTCGCCATCAACGGCAGGATCATTGGTATGAAACTGTTTTCTTTTTCTTGGGAGGGATATATATATACTGTACAGTATATATATATATATATATGTATATATATATATTTTTTTTTCTTTAATACATACGAGGTTGAAAGAAATGGCAATTTCTGCGTTGGAAATTTTATTATTCAAAGTTTCCAGGTCTCTGATGAGTTTTCGCTGGGTGGCAGGAAGTAGATGAAGGAGATGAGCAAAATTCATGGTGGTACAGGGTTACATTAAAGTACATGAAGATACAGGATATACGACGCATTTCACTGGACAACCAGCATTATCAAGTAAGGAAGGAATGATATAAAAGGTAAACAGGAAGGGTATATATAGAGGGTGGAGGATCAGAGGAGGCGGAAAACAGGGGGCAAAAGTCTGCTATTGGTGGAAGGGTAAACTAGGAGAGAGAAAGGGGGTAACCGCTTCACGCATGCGCACTGGATGCGGGATGGTGGTCGGTAGGTGGGGTCGAAGCTGATTGGCTGCGTGTCGAGGGGCGTGGCCTAAGTTGTGTGGCGCCTGCAGAAGACGAAGCTGAAGGAGGTAGCGCGGGGGGCTGCGTCAAGGGCACCGGGGGGCGAGGAGGGGTGTTAGGTCCTGTAGGGTAGTGCCTTTTGGCAGAAGGAAGGATCTGAAGGTCCAGAGTTTGGTTGTTGATGTTGGGATGTAAGGCTTGGATATATAAAGCTTCGAGTATAGGTAATCTCCTTGGGTCACTTTCTTTATCGAGTATGGTGGTGTTTCTCTAACTCGTTGTGTGTGAGGTGAGGGTGGTTAGGGGTGAGATAGTGGTTTTTGATGGCTCCAGCCTGAAGGTGAAGAGTTAACCGACGTGAAAGACGAGTCTGCGTCATACCAATATAGGAATGAGGTCCACAGTCCTCATAATTACAGGTATGTTGGTAAATGACGTGATCGTCGGTCATCGGGCTCTTTATCTTGGTGGAGGCTGGTTTGTTGCGGAGAACGAGGTTGGAGGTCTTGGGGGATTTGTAATAAATTATTAATTTGATTTTGTTTTCCGGGTTGGTTGGGTGGACATGCTTGGAGATTATTTCTTTTAAGACGGCCTCGTCATTTTTGTGTTCAGAGGACATGTAATTGCGGTAGAAGATCTTAATTTCATTGGGGGGGTCAATGTTGGGAGGGCTTGGGTGTACCATTTTTCAAGATGGTGGTTGATGGTGCTGGAGATGTCGGAGTTGGAGTATCCGTTATTTACTAAAACTTGGGATAGTCTTTCTAGTTCCTGGTGGGTGTCGGCCCAGGTAGAGCAGTGTGTGAGGGCTCTCCTAACATAGGCGGAGATGGAGGATAGAAGATAACGGCGGGGGCATTCACTATCGCCGTTGAGGCATTGTCCTGTGTTAGTTGGTTTAATGTAGACGGTGGTTTTGAACCCATGGTCGTTCAGAGCTACGAGGATGTCGAGGAAGGGGAGTTGTCCATTGTTAGATTTTTCAAAGGTGAAGTTAAGTCCGGAGGAGGTCATGAAGCGACGCTGGAGTTCCTGTAGTTCGTGGAGGTCCTTGATTTGCACGAAGATGTCATCCACGTATCTACAGTAGACGGCGGGTCGTTGGGCAGCTAGGAGCTCTTCCTCGATGGTACCCATGAAAAAGTTCGCAAAAAGAACTCCTAGGGGGCTGCCCATCGCCACCGTCTATCTGCTTGTACATGTTGCCCCGGAGGCAAAGGAAGGGGGCCTCCTTGGTACATAGCTCCAGTAGTGTTTTCAGGGCCTTCTCCGGGATGTCCAGTGCAGGTGTATCAGGGCAATGATAAATTCGACGTAGAATCATGTCAATGGTCCTATCCACTGGCACGTTGGTGAACAGGCTTTCTACGTCGAGAGAGGCGATTGTGTGGTTGTTGTTACGGGGGGCGTCTCGTAAAATTTCCAAGAAATCGTGGGCTGAGTTAAGGTTGAATTGGCTGGGCACGTAGGGGGTGAGGAGGTTGTTGATGGAAACTTTGAATAATAAAATTTCCAACGCAGAAATTGCCATTTCTTTCAACCTCGTACGTATTAAAGAAAATTTATTACCTGGCTTTACCAACATATATATATATATGTATATATATATATATATATATATGTATATATAATTATATATAATTATATATAATTATATATATATATATGTATAGTTATGATATATTCCCCAACCCCTGCCATATCAACATTCCCTGAATTTACCCCTTGCTTTCTGCGGCAGCTCTCCCTAACCCAAGCCTTACCCTTTAACAAGCAGCTTTGTTAAAATAAGTAAATCTGTGCTTACTTGCTTTCCTTTATAACCTTTTATTTGAAAGGAATTTTCATGTTTTGCATGGGTATGCCTTGGTCACCTGGTTGTTGCTTTCCATGCTGCATGGTTCCCTGCAGTGTCCTTGTAAATGTATATATATAATGTATATATATTCTATGTATGTATCATACTCAGGCAGATACTCCATCGCTGCGGGGTGGCCGACTCGAGACAGAGCCCGAGAATGGATAACACGACATATAAACGCAAAATAAAACATTCACACACATTAGATTGTCCAGGAGAAGACCCAGAGACCAAGGATCACTAAGGGCCTCCAGCATTCCCCCGGTCCCAGACCATTAGAACCCGGATAGGTTCGGTCTCAGCAGGCAGGTGACGCAGCAAATACCCAGATCCACCTGCCAAAGATTAGGATAGACACCATTACTCGGGCCTAATCCCAACATGCGTCACGATTATTATCTTGGACCAAGCAGACTGCCCCGCACCCTACCAATCGACACGTAATTACAACACTTGCACAGGACACATGATTCTTTCAGAAAATATTCCTATCTCATTCATGTTATGGCCTGTAAAAATCACATCTACTGGGAGCCTTTACCCCCCCTCCCCCCATCCACCACACACACGCTAGGCTCCCCACTGTTTCCCTCGTGGCTACCATAATTGTCTGCAGCAACTGAAACGCTTGGAGACGCCCCACACACATTATTAGAAGAAACCCTTAAGCATGTTCCTTTTATTTTCCTCGCTCTCATATCCTATCTTTATACTAGACAACTAACAGCGTGACAAACCAAGGTGTGGTATGTATCATCTAGGATACCACCTATATTTATAATGGTAAGCAAATGAAAGATATGTTTACTGTATTACAATGGTTAATATTCTAGCCATTAGAATATCGCCTTTTCTAAACGACTGGTAAGAGAGTAAATAATTTTCCAATACATGACAAGGATCTTAGTGGCTTATCTAGTTTGCTTATTCTAGATAGTATCCTGCTCCGTTCCGTGAATTGTAAAAACTGATTAAGTAGATTACCAAGCTCAAGAAATAGATTAAGGTAGTTCGCTAATTTCACTGTTACGTCGACGTGCACCACATAAAGAGCCATGTGAAAATTACGGGTTCATAGTAACAAGAAATTTTTTTGTTTTTTTCTATTTTTGTTTGAACTTTTTTTTTTTTTTTTTTTTTTATTGTGTATTGTAGTTTTTTTTGTTTTTTTTTTTGTTAGTGCCTGAAAGCCCCGGTTAGAATGCTACTAGCTCTTTGCTTACTCCATCTATTTAGGACTACTCCATCTATTTAGGACAACTTTGACTTAAAAATTGACACCTAAATGGCACAAAAGGTCTTAATATTGACAAATAAATGGGAGAGGGTGATGTCGAAGCTCTCAATAATTGCGCCAAACTATATATGGTATTATTTCCCCCGTCTTTGACGAACGTCTCAAAATACTCAAAACTAATATGACAAAACATGACAGGCGAAAGGCCGATGTCCAGAAAATGGCCACTCTCCCCACTTACCCGTTAATAAATCCCTGTATATAGTGTATGAATTCTACTAATGCTCACTTCACCACCTAATATACAGACCTTCACCGTAAGCATAACTAGTCAATCCTCAGTAAACGCCTAGCACTGCCTTATTGCGAGAAATGTGTCGTGCTGGTGCTTCAGCCGAGGTGGATTTGGGCTAGGCACGCCGGACACCCCAAATATAACAGCAATAAAACAAATATTGGCTAAAACGGTCATATAATACTTACACTGGCGCGAGCAGTGGCGTCTAGCCTAGGGACCGCCCGCCGCTTCATCCGAACCTTTACTCTCCGATCTTTCGGGTCATTCCGCAAATGCCCTATACTACTCCCAAACATGATGGTGCGCTGAACAAGTTTTATGCAGTTCCGGAGGCGTAGCATATGATTGCTTAGCCGTGCGATTGGGTTGAAGACTTAATGAACATCCCCCTAACACCCAGAGATCCACATTGTGTATGTTATTGCATGCTAAGTGTGAGAATAATTACGAACCACATTATGTTATTGCATTTGGCTGTATGTCGCCGAATTGCAACTATTGAAAGTGTGAGTGCCTGATGTGATCGTGTCGCTTGCTCTCATATGTGTATGTGTACACACGGGAGCTAGGTCTACTACTCGGCTCTGCACATTCCCCCATCAATAACCGAACAATACACTTTACGGTAAGATCTTCGTAAATTACCGCAATGCCCCCTCATATCTCTGCCCAAAAAATGTGGCGCTAACCATAGGAGCCATGCGATTTATGAGATACCCAGATTGAGCATTATGAGTTGTTCGCAGGGGCTGTTGTGTGTGACTAAAGCACTAGACTTGAACAACCTACATGTGCTAGTTATTGGAGTGATGTTGTTGAGAAATAATCAATGCAGGGACGAGTTGGTTAAGCGTTTTTGCCAGTATGGGAATTTCCGAAGAAATCTCCAGATTTTTGCCATTTACCGATGCCTCCATATCTCTTGACATAAAATGCGCCCTTCTAACCAAATGGTGTTTATGATACCAGATTGAAGATATGCGTTGTTTGTGCAGCATGACCGTGCGATGTAGGAGGACTAGAACCACCCTCCATTGTGCCTAGTTATAAGTAGGTGTGAAGCGACAGAGAAATATGATGCCGCACAATTTGGCGGGATTTCACGAGCTTCGATGGCGAAAATTCTCGGCCTACACTGCTGTGACTCTCTCTCCTTAACTAGCCTAGCCTAAACAAAATATTTATTCAGAGGTAAGAGTTGTTGCAATGGGCAAATCAACCAAATGCACATGTCAAGTAACCTTTATAATTCATTTAATTATTATAACATAGGCTTCTATGGAGAAAAAGTGGACTTTGTGGAAACCCCCAGAACACCAAGGTACGTTTAACATGTAAACATATGGGTTCGGTAACGCGGTTTTTGGTAACACAGGAGGTTACCAGAACACATTAGCCGCGTTACCGGAGGATTGACTGTATATATAAACTCTCTTAGGTGTTTTATGGACAAGTTTTCTCGTTTTACTTGCGAGAAATCTTGAACAAATTGTGATGGTTTTCAATGTCTTTTGACTGTAATTATCCCTTTGCTGTATCTAATTAAATCATTATTAAAGGGAGTGTTTGCCCTCCTAGCTATGAGAATCGAGGAAGTTAAAGTGGATATATACTGTATATATATATACAGTATATGATTCTGTGAGGTATACATCTAACTCATAATAGGTAAGATTTTTCATTCTAGTTTACCTCTAAACTTGGGTACTTATCTACTGTACTGATAAATGTTAGCATTGTATGAATACTCCCATATTTTGTATATGGAGTGGGAGACAATACTTAGTGAGTGAAAAGCTCAATTGCTGGTGTGGCATAAGAGTGTGTGTAGTCCGAGGTGATTCGTCGATATTATAATGTAAAACTTGCAAAATAAACAAACCAAAACTTGGACGAACACAGTAAAAAGACAAAACAACTTATCTAAATCGCTATGTGGAAACAACGCTCAAGCAAAATAATAATTCTTTATAAATAAAAGAACACAATACACGAGACAGGGGATGTAGGTTCGAGACGCAAAGCCAGGGGGAGACAGCTCGATGCTGTTGGTCTGGGAAGCCAAGACTATGTAGATCCGGTTTTAAAAACTTATTATTGAACTAATCACCTGGAACCTCCAGACTTCATCATGTTGAACAAGGTGAATCTATTCTATTCTATTTTCCATATACCGGTACTCAGGCCCAATCCCCACTTTTCCTTTTCCTTTTTTTTTGGGGGGGGGGGGGGGGCTCAAGACAAAGCCAGAATAGGGACAACACAACAGAAAACAATGAGCACACAAAAACAATGAACACACATCTAGGTCATCCAGGAGATTGAATCTACAAGCTATTAATATCCTATGTCTGGTGGAAGAGTTGGATGAAAATAGTTTGTTAGGAAAAATATTAAGATTGTACGGTAGCCTACCATCATTGCAGATCCATTCATGATTTCACAATGGTTTTGCCATATCATCTAGATAAGTATTATATATATTTGTTTAGCTATAATAACATGAAGTTGTATGTGGTCTAGATTCTACTTGTATATAATAGAGTAGCATTGAATCCTCAAAGTCAGTTAGTCATTGTCAGTGAGCCTTTACCGGTATAATTCTTACCGTACATGTTCCCCACATATGCTTCTTGAGAAAAAAAATTCTGCAGGTGTAACTAACATTACTATCACCAGGTTGCCAGTACACCAACATACCCCGAGGGACCAACTTGTACCCCGTAGTGGGGGTGGCGCGATGTTGTGACCTGCGACTCGTCTCCGCCTACACTTCCGAGCCATCACTACAGTTAATGAGTTTAGTGGCGTATATGAGGCGTCAGTGTCAGGCTTCGAGTCCCATAAAAGTGGAGTGTAAGAAGAAAATTCCACCGGGATGTTTGCTGGAATGGGGTCAGTCAGTCTCCGTTAACAGGTATAGTATAGCTAACCCCTTCACTGTGACAGGTCCATCCCAAGTTTAACCCCTTGTTTACCGGTGCCGTCCTTAGACGATTTTATTTAGTTTCAAAACGGCCTCCAGCAATTAACAGGCTTCGAATTGTCTTACTTAACCCTTTTTACTACCACAGATACTTCTTAAACTGCACAAAACCCTCTAAATATAGCTAGAATAAAATATAAAGACGTCGCCGGTACAGAAGGGGTTAATAAACTATTGTCTGGTCATAGCTGGAATAATATATAATATCCATTGTTGTTTGCTTGCAATGGACTGCTAGAAGCTGTGCAAAGTTTAAGGTCAAGTTGAGGGAGGAAGGGGGAGTGGAGGATGTGTTTTGGAGAGATGCCACTACTTTCTATATGTCACCCAATTTTTTTACACTTCCCAGCTCTGGCACGGTATTTGATGTTTTTTTTCTCACTTTTAAATACCGTGCCTTCCGAACGTCGTATTTCCTGGGTTAATCCTTTATCTTCAGCAGAACTTTTTTAAGTTGGCAGTTGCTAGAATGACATTAGAATATATGTCATTGAGTTCAATGGTTCAATCCATTGTTTGATAATTAATTTAAGAAACTTAGCAATAATAATAATAACTGAACATAACTGAAATGCCTCCCTGCTTCTTCCAAATGGCAAGAAAGTTTGTATGTGAGTGAAAAAGAGTGTGAAGGTGTGTGACTGTCCATTTTTTTAATTATTTTCTTTTTGGGTTTCTTGGTATTTTGTGCATCTCTGAGCCACTTTGCATAGGCGGAACTCCTGGCAAATTTACATTAAGCATAAAACTGGTCCTGTTCAGAGTGAAGTTTGGCATTGTCGACCCAACTTTAGCCATTTCTGCCTCTCTTTTTTTCCTGTACTACTTTTCCTACTTCTGGGGCAGGAGGGTAGGAATCCTCCTCCCCTTGTAAAATTCACCTACTAGACGAGACAGAGAAAGGGGCGATGAAATGCGAAAGTGTTCCCGGACCCTAAGAATTGGAACTTTAAATGATTTATCTTTTCGGGCTCTGTCTCGAGTCGGCCACCCCCAGCTATGGGGTATACTGTACTAATATTTTTTCACCAACCAACTTTTACTTCTAGGCGGGTGCCCAACCCCGAAAGGGGTTGAAATAGGGGAGCTATCCCCCCGCCAAAGGCGGCTTTCTAGGGCCTTTCCTAGCTGATGCTGAGAGGATTGGGTTCTAGTCTTATGGTGATGGGCTGGTCTATCAGAGTGAGAACTGAGCGATCTCTGCCATACCCATAGCTTACTCCGACTGTTCCTTTTACTTATGTATTTCCTAGATCTCAAGTGACGGCGTCTTTTCCGTGGATTGACCTCCCAATCTACCAAGATTGGAAGCCAAAGCGTCACATTTTTCCTTTGCCCCTCAACTTTCTCTTCATAATTGCTGAGGGGCACAGGGCCCTGGGTGGGACTTTGGTTTCCCGGGCGTTTCCGCACCCTCCTCAGCTCCCCGCCATGGAGTGGCTTCGGTCACCCAGGCTTTATTGTGGTAGGCAGAGAGGGTTCTGTGGGGGCGCTCAGTTATGGCCTTGGCCTTGCTCGGGGCCTTGGGGCTGTTCGGCCAGGCAGCTTGGGGAACAACAACAACAACAACAACTTCTACAGTAAGCTCAATTAATGAAATCAACAAATACATGTGGCACTCCAAGGACTCGAACCTAGGATACTCACACCAAAATTCCGTGCATTTATGCATTACGCTATCAAGACAGTATATGCATACATACATACATACATTATTATATATAGTATATGAAGGGCCCTGCCTGGAAGTACCGGTATGTGGGCAGGCATTGTGGTGTAGTTCCGCTGCGTGTCTGTCTGCTGTGACCGGAACCTCTCTGGGATTTGGGAATCTTTTGCTGAAGACTCCTGATGATTCATGGTCTCTGGGTCTTCTGAGCAGCCTAGATATGTGTGCATGTACAGTATTATTTTTTGTGTATACTGTATTGCTTGTTTCTGTTCGGGCTCTATCTCGAGTCGGCCACCCCCAGCTATGGGGTATGTGCCTAAGTATATACATACTGTACATACATTATTATTATAATAATAATGCAGTAACATAGCAGTTTCATACTTTTCCAATACTGTAAGTTTAAAAAATCAGCTGCGAAGGGATTGAATGGTAACTGATGGTAACATCAGCTGGAAACAGACTATAATTACCAACACTAGTGCAAAAAGTCTTATTAAATTGCCAGAACAAAATTGGTTAAAAAGTCCTTGTGTAGAACCGCCTTTCCTTGATCTACCACAATCATAGGTATAAAAATAGATAAATAGGAACATGTGAATCTAACTTCAGCATTTTTTTCCCATACAGATCAAAATTACCTCCTGGACTGGTGAGGAAATTCCGACAGTTATATCCGTGGTTCTTCCAGAGCTTTCGGACCAAGCCCCAAACTCGAGGACAAGCCCGTCACCGAGGGATTCAGAAGCGCAATTTCCAGCCCCCGAGGGTAATCCGTCTGGCCAACCCCTTCGAGGAACCCAAACCCAAGCTCCCTATTAGGAAGGGCAAGCGACAGATCAAACGACCTTCGTGCTTGTGTGTCAAGAACGGTTTGGGCAAAAACTGTCAGCACGATAGGAGTTTCAAGTTCATGAGGAAGAGGAATATTTACTATATTAGCAGTAGCGATGATGAAATATTTCCGGAGGCTAAGAGGAAAAGGAAAATGAGGGACAGGGCCAAGAAGCGAACAAAGTGAGCGAGAGAGGAATTGTAGTACCGGTATGAAAGCATTAAATTGTAAGAAAGAGGGAACAAACAACAACAACAACAACATATTTTTGGCTAAAGCAAACTACTGGATGATATTATGGGTTGTTGTTGCTGTTCCCCAGGCTGTCTGGCCGAGCAGCCCCAAGGTCCCAAGCAAGGCCAAGGCCATAACCGAGTGCTCTCACAAAACCCTCCCTGCTTACCACTAATAAAGCCCAGGTGACCAAAGCCACTCCAAGGTGGGGAGATGAGGAGGGTGCAGAAACGCCCGGTAAACCAAAGCCCCACCTAAGGCCCTGTACCCCTCAGCAATTATGAAGGGAAAGTTGAGGGGTAATTTATCCTGCCTATCTTGCTCCCCTTCAAGAAAAGCAGAACTGGTGACCCTCGTGCTAATACTTACAGAACGGCTTGGGTGAGAATTGTCAGAAGGAGAGGGTGGTTTGGTTTATGAGGAAGATGAATATGGTACTTTTATGTTATTATGTTAGCAGCAGTGATGATGTAATGTTCACCAGATCAATACAGAGATAGAGCCAAGCAACGGAGCTTTGTGAGAGGAAGAGAGGATTGAAGCATGTAGCCATGTACAGTACTGTATATGGAGAGTTAGAGAGAAAATTGAAAGTTAAGTGTAAGGTGTGGGAAAGAAGGAAGATGGGTAAAAAGTTAATGTGAAATTATAATGTAAAACTTGCAAAATAAACAAACCAAAACTGGGATGACACAAGATAAACGCTAAGGAACTAATCAAAATCGCTATGTGGAAACAACGCTTAATAAAATCACATTTGAAATAAAAGAACACAATCTGTAAGAATTGCAAATACTGTACTGTATAATGAAAAGGAAGAACAATATTCAAAATTCCAGATTGAATTGCTAAACAATATATTGGATGGTGAATAATATAACCATCGACAACATTTTAGGCAGAATCAATAGTTCGCCCATAATCTTGTTCATAAACTGTATTTCTAAATTACTATACACTTCTCCTTGACAGTCTGCATGTGTTTGCTGTAGACATCAATATTTAACAGAAATACAATAATAATGTAGGTTTCTGATGGATGGAAAGTATGTGTAGTTGCGTTTATTGTATTTATAAATGTACACAACCAGATTTTAGATGGTAATTCTGCTAAATATCGATGTCTACAGTTCCAACTTCCTTATAGCCTGAAACTCGCAAGTGGTCAATTAATGTCTCTCTAGATTACACAAATTATCATTACGACTTTTGGTGAAGTATTTATTTTGACTATATAATACTGTCAAAGAAATGGGTAGAAAAGTACTTAAATTGCCCAACTAATGGGTCAAATCTGAAAACTAATGGGGCTAAGCATGAGGGAGATGTGGGGCCAGAAAAAACAACCAACCCCCCTTAAGAAAACGATGGCCACTCTATTTTACGGTACTACAGAATCCTTACCATATATAACAGATAATTGACATCAACTATTCATCCTGTAGCAGTTTTTATTGCACTATTTTGATTTTAAGAGTTAACATATGAATATTTATTTTATTACATAAGGGTATTTATTTATGATTGCCGAGTGATTGTGGTTTTAATTATTTTTTAGTGTAACACTTTTATTTGCTTTAATAGCAAGTTACACTGGAAGATGTTTTACTTTTGCATTTTATTTTTACAGTACTTAAATGCTGCATCACTTTAGTTTGTGTTAACAGTTGCAGCATTTATATATGTTATCGTTATACAGGTATGTATGATAATATTGTTTTTATATTTGATGCACATTGGTTGAACCTGTGTTAAAAGTTGCAGCATATTTTTATGTTATTGTATGTATGATATTATTATGCTTATAATTAATGCACATCGGTTGAACCTTTCAATTAGTTAAAAACTTAATTGTCCTAAGTATTCAAGATTCAAAGATATTATATAGCTTAGGAAGGTTAGTTAGTTAGTTATGTAGAGCAGATTAACCCTCTGACGCCCAAAAGATCTTCCTGCGGTACATTGCAAAATGTAAAGTGATGCCCAGCATAAAGTAACATTAAAATAAATGTAATGATCAACTATTGCCAGTTTATTAATGGACTTAAAGGATTGACCACTCAACTTGGGTCCGTTCGACTCTGAGGCCCTCTATGTATCTTTTTAAGATATTTTTCTCTACCTGCTTCACCCTTAGGTAAGCAGTACGGATTTCTATAAGGTTTACTCCCCTAGACAAGTTGACGACCAAGGCTGACGAGTCCCATTCACCCGGGTTATATAAGGTTATCTTCCCTAGATAGGTGCCGACCAAGGCTAACGAGGTCCATCAATATAATGAAAAATATCCATAATCAATTGTTGCACGAGAGCTTACAAGCTAAATTCTTATGCCGGGCAAATGTTGGAATGCGCCTATGAGGCCATGACAGGTCAACAATGTCGGACCCAAACTTCTCTCCTATACAAAATTTTGCAAGAACTACTTGATGTATTCACTATTCTCAAGACAACTGTGAGTGCTACATTTTGACATATTATTTACCTAGGTTAGTCCATTTCATTGCGGAGATATGAATATGTGAACATCACAAAATTGACAAAAAAAAACTCGGATTTGGGGTAGTGCGAAAGTGTATGGTGTATGGATTGAATATACAAACTTTTAAGTTATGCTCCATAGTTCCTATTATACCCCTAGAAGTGATTAAATGGACAAAACAATGCAACTTCATGCGCATCTTCATGTATTCCCTCTTACCACTGATTACTTGAGATGTGAAATGTAATGGGAATAATAATGTAAAACTTGCAATATAAACAAACTAAAACAATTATGAGACTATATAAAGGCAAAAGAACTAATCAAAATCGCTATGTGGAAACTGCTTGAATGGTGTCATAATTGAAATTATATGCTGGCAATGGTTAGGACAGATGGCTACAGTAATTGTGTGTCACTGTAAAGGTGGTGTTACTGGCTAATAGTTCCACCGTAATTATTTGCTAACAGCTGATTTTGTATTGTGATTTTTGGATAAAAGCGCTAAAGTCAGTCCTGCAGATCAACCATCGGTATTTAACTTTAGCATTTAGTTGATGATCACACATAGATCAGGTTAATGTGGGTAAAATCAATGAAAACGTGGTGAATAGTCATTGCTTAATTCGTGAAAAAGTGCCAAAATATAGCTATGTGATACCACCTTGAATTCTGATGATGATATAAACCAAGATTGTACTGTTTAATACCTGTGCAGAGTTGTAAGGGATGAGTGATCTGTTTACACCGTATCCTATATTAAGTTATGGTAGGCCTATATATATTTTGAAATGGTGAAAGAAATACTACGTATAAATATTAGAACATTCACATACTAGATACTGAATAATGATGTACTGTAATGTCATTCAAGGTAAATATGTAGACTATTTTTCTAAATGTATATATGTTAGTTTGTATCAAACTGGCTGTTGTTGTTGCTGTTCCCCATGCAGGCTGTCTGACCGAGCAGCCCCAAGGTCCCGAGCAATGCCAAGGCCATAAACGAGAGCCTCCATAAAACCCTCCCTGCTTACCACTAATAAAGTCCAGGTGACCGAAGCCACTCCAAGGTGGGGAGCTGAGGAGGGTGCGGAAATGCCCGGAAATCAAACAAGCGGTGATAGATTACAGTACAATGAGGTACAAAATGTATTTCTCCATTCACCAATGAAACTGTTTAGAATGACACCGGAGATACAGTTTTCACATTATTTTTTATTTTGTTTAGTAAAATTTACCAGAACATCCCGGACTTCCCTAATTTGACTAATTCCTTGAACGTGACGATAGTGTGTTGTTATGTGTGCGATTAGTTTGCTTGGGAAACAGATTAACTTGCTCATGTAGTACCCGGTAGTGTACACCCTATGTGGTGGATTGTGTTTTTTTATTTCATAGATTTCATTTTAGTAAGCGTTGTTTCCACATAGCGATTTTGATAATTTGATTTGACTATATTGTCCTTGTCCCAATTTTGGTTTGTTTAGTTTGCAAGTTTTACATTTTAACCTAATATAGTCACTTAGTCATCTGAAACTGTAGTATAAAATAGTCAAAATCAACACCGGTAGTTCTTCTAAAGTCTTGCTCTGTGTAATTATATTTTAAGTTACTATCACTTATTTGACAGTTCGTTTGTGATTCTAATAACCTGGGACTAATACTTATACAGTATTTGTTTCACATTCTAGAAGTATTGAGTTAATATCCCACTCTACATTGCACGCAAACTATCATTAAGATTTTCTGTGAAGTATTGTTTTTTTGTCTGTACTTAGTATAATAGACCTACTGGTACAGTACTGTATTCATAATTTGTTATGATGAGCAATTTTAATAGCAGATACTGTATACTTCATAAAATTATTTTCGATTATCACAATTTTGAGAGATTTGTGTATTATTATAATGATTATAATGTAAAACTTGCAAAATACACAAACCAAAACGTATACGAACACAGTAAAAAGACAAAATAACTAATCAAAATCGCTATGTGGAAACAACGCTTAAGTAAAATAATAATAGTTCTTAAAGCTCACCAGCTATGGATAGCCCAATAAGGCCGATTAGGTGTATTTCCATTGGGCTCCTGTGCTTTATATTATCCCATCCCCTTCCTCAAGGGGGATAGTAACGACTCGGTGCTTGTGAAAAACTTTAATGTGCCGAGAGTGGGCCCGATCCTGGGACCTTCTGGGTGGAAGTCCAAGATGCTAGTCACTACACCAACGAGCCACTGGTGTATGCAACATTATGAGTTACTTGATTCAAAGCTCCATTTTAATAGAGATGAATATCATCGGATAATATATTACCTAAAGAGTGACTTAAGGAAATGCACTGCTAAACAAATATGCTCGTATGAAAAAAACAATACTGTAACTTTTTTGTTTTTAATGTACCAAGTTAGCTGTTGATATATGAGACAATATTTGGTACCTTAGATAAAGACCGGTTTGTTTTGTCTGCTCTAGTAAGTCCTGTCGTAAATCATTACTTTACTGTGCACAATATACAGTATACCGTTTATTATCACCACTGTATTGATATTGTCAGCTGGCCTAAAATTCTCCATAAAAATCACCGTAGTACCCACTACTATCCTATTGTTACTACAGTATAGTGAACAAATTCCAGCTGAGGCTAAATTGTCATGTTTCTATCTTTGTTACTCAGTTATAAGGTAGATTTTGTAGTGAAATGTAATGCTAATTATGAAAACTTGGCATTAATACGACACACAGCCATAGTAGTTTCATATTTGTCCATTAAGTATCGAGAAATCAGCTACTAAGGGATTCAATTTACCATCAGCTGGGACAAAATAGACTATAGAATCATGAAACGGAATGTTAAGTGGGCAAACTGGTGAATTTTAGCACAGGTGGTAACATTAATGTAGTGGTTACTTTAGTTAACATTAGTCCACTGAGTTAATTAATTCATTCATTCATTAAGGGAGCCCACCTCGCTTTTTTTCTCTTTCTCTCCCTCTCTCTTTGGCTTGTATCCATTCGGTCCCATTCAGCATACTGTTTTAAGAAGTTTACCCCCATCCAAGTGTCAATATTTTCCTGGCGAGCGGTAGAAAGCCAGCATATATATATTTTTGTTTTGACAGCAAGCTAAATTTGTAAATTTTTCGATAGATAAATTTCTCCGGCGAAGCCGGATTTCTCCATACAATGCTGGCTTGCTATCGCTCACCAGGAAGAAATCAACACCTGGATGGGGATAAACGTCTTAAAACAGTTGGCTGAATGGGGCCGAATGAATACAAGCCAGGGAAAGAGAGAAAAGGAGAGAAAGATAAATAAAGCCAGTGACCCCCCTTAACAAAAGTAGAAGAGGGGTTTGCATATACAGGTATTTATGTGAGGTAGGTGTGGTACCTGGCATCCACTCACTTTGTAATGCAATTAAAATCTGTATAAAGTTATAAGCTCAAATAGTTTTTAATTGCTTGCCGGATTGGGCCTGAGCATATAGATAGATAGATAGATAGATAGATAGTAATAACCCCTACTGTACCGGCGACATCCAGTTAATTGTATTCTGGCAACTATTGAAAGATTTTATTCAGCTTAGGAAGGACCTCAAGCAATAATAAGGCTTCAAAGTATCTCAACCAACCCTTTTAATTACCACAGATCCTTTTTAAGCTGCATAATAACGTTTAAATATAGCTAGAGTTAAATATAACACACGTCTCTAGTACTCAAGGGTTAAAGACTTAAAGCCATGTGGTATGTGGTTGTAGCACTGGAAACTGGTTCATTTTACCCCCCATACAATAGTCCTATCCTAGGGAAGGTGACCAGCTTGTGGGTAATTATTATATAAAACTTGCAAAATAAACAAACCAAAACTTGTACGAACACAGTAAAAAAAATGTAAGAAGTGTATGTTGAATGTTGCTGTGGTTGTGAGTGTTTATGTTGTAACCAGTGTAATCAGCTCCATCATGCTGAACAGGTGCAACCATTCAGGTTTTAAATACAACACTGTGGGGCACACATTGGCGGAGCTATGTTCATATGGATTTTGCCACGTACATACTGTATATGCGTACATGCATACAATTACACCATTTACAGTCACAAGCAAAGGTTCAGCTCATTTTCCACCAATAATTCTATCAAATGAAGAACTATTATATAAAGTGACTGATAGTTATTGTGCTGTAACTAGCCATTTACCAAATACTGTAACAAGAGGTGGTTTAAAGGCAATACTGTACCTTTCTTCTTACAAGCTCATTGTATGAAACGGAGAAACTACTGTTTCTGTCAACTATATTTTTATATTTTATTGTACAATTCTATACATACATACATACATACATACATACATACATACATACATACATACATACATACATACAGGTTTAAAGATTGCAACCATCCACAGTGAATGTGGCTTCCATGGTACAATCACAGTACTGCACACTGCACAGCAATCATAACACGGTGGATACTGTCTTTACTGCAGCACAGTACAACAAAGTCTTGCCACAACAATGCCCCATCATGTTATCACTAGCTGATGTTGGTATAGCTCTAACAGTGTCTCAGCAAAACTCAATAAAGTCCCCCTGAAGCACTTGCACCTGGCAAAATCGCACCACACCAGCCTTAACCGTGCTACAATAAGGCAGTAACAAGAAATCATCGTAACTGCTACAGAGGCTGACTGCACCACCGAAGTGGTGGGGGGTGCATCCCTACGCCATTTTATTGATTTGAAAGTAGTAGTCTGGTTATGCGATTTAATATTCTGTATACAGTTTCTTTACTCTTTCTTATGATATTTTACTCCATTTTAAATTTCTTAGTTATATAAATAAACAATGCATTCACACCATCAAGACCTTGACCAAGCAGCAAATATATATTTTGTTTAAACAGTAACTGAAGTAGTTTTTCAAACATTTGAATGATCTAATTTAAGACTCTGGCCTATTAACCCGGGAGCTGCGGGGAGACTCTTAAGAGTTCCCCCGGCGCACTGCGGGGAGACTCTTAAGAGTCAGAGAAAATAAAAATCAACTTTTGACATCGAAAAAAAAAAAAAAATTTATATTTTTTTTTTTATTTATTTTTTTGGCCCCTGGGCCATGCAAAATCTCAGTCCTCTACCTCCCCTCCTTCCCCACTTTCCTCCTCTCCTTCAGTTATCACCTATTTTCCCTGTTATTCCCTTATTCTGAGGTATATTTTCGTGCTAACATTAGAAATCCGATTGGAGGGTGTGGTCATCACTGATAGCAAGCGAGTGCAAGAGAGAGAGAGAGAGTATCGATCGACTGTGTCTCAGTGGCCTTGGGGGAAATTGGCGGGAAAGCAGATTGCCTCACCCATACATTATACAACTCGCGGGCTATATCTCCGATTTTGACCATCCAAACGCTGTTTTCACTCGTTTTATTGTTGTTTCAGGTTAATACCTTTATAATCAACCCATAATAGGCGCATATGGATAAGTATTAATGCTATTAATGGCACAATGAATATTTTAGTGGCGGAAACACCTCAAATACGTCAGCACAGGGGGACGTTTCCAATTACCCCCATGCGCACTTCAGAGGTTAATATCAAAATTGTCTGAAGTTGGTCGTGTTTGATCGAATAAATTTTGTTTGGCCAGCGTTTAGCCGTAGTCTCTGGTCAAGGACTTTGTGTTGTGAGTGTATCGTACTTGTCAACAGCCTAGTTTAGTATTATATTTTTTCCACCAACCAACTTCACTTCTAAACTCAATTAATGAAATCAACAAATAAATGTGGCACTCCAAGGACTCGAACCTAGGACACTCACACCGAAATTCCGCGCACTTATGCATTACGCTATCAAGACAGTTTGGTAGGGTACTGATTATTTAGGCAGTTCAAAATACTGTATCATGAAATTTCTCGATTTGGCTAATTTTTACGTTGCGATTATTGTTATCGTTTTGTTTACTGAGTTGCCAGGTATTTCAGTTAAGTTGTCGAGTTTATATAATTAATTAAATTTATGTTTCACATATTTTTTACCCAAAATCGCCAAACTAATGGAACGAACGTCTTAATATCTTATAACTAATATGCTAAACATGAGGGAGAAGGGGCCCAGAAAAAGCGATTACCTGCCCCTTAAGTGTCAGATTGATGAGGAAGCCAGATTTATTTACTTTGAAATGCAACCATAAAGATTGACATGAGTGATACTAACTCTAATTGTCTTTTACTTGAGAGTGCTGTGTTATTGTTGTTGTTGCTGTTCCCCAGGCTGTCTGGCCGAACAGTCCCAAGGTCCCGAGCAAGGCCAAGGCCATAAACGAGCGCCCCCACAAAACCCTCCCTACTTGCCACTAATAATGCCCGGGTGACCAAAGTCACTCCAAGGCAGGGAGCTGAGGAGGGTGCAGAAATGCCTGAGAAACCAAAGCCCCACTCAAGGCCCTGTGCCCCTCAGCAATTATGTAGGGAACATTGAGGGGCAAAGGAAAAATGTGACACTTTGGGTCCCAATCTAGGGAGGTCAATCCACGGAAAAGAGTGCTGTGTTGATTAACTTTGCATCTATTTAACTTCAATAGTTGCAAGTATGAAACATCTAATCAGAATAATACTGTAATTGTTTAAGAAGGTTGTGATAATGTGAATTTTGTCGTAAACTTATATTTGCTGTGAATTCCTATTTTAATAAAACAAAAAAAAAATAATTTTGTACTGTAGTTTCAATATTCAGTTCTAGTACAGTACTGTACTTGAACTTTATTAAAAGTATTTAATTCCTTTATTACAATGACATTTGCTATGATAATGGGTTACATTAGAGTATCTTCAGAGCGAGACGGATGGGCAGTCTCCTAACACCCAGTGACTCTGTTCATCTTAGCAGCAAATTAGGTACTTAGTGTTAATGGACCCCCCTGGTACTACTCTCCTTTCCGCGGTTGGGGGGCTTCGGGGCCGGCGACTGGAGCTTGATGGGGGATGGTTGTGGTAATTTCCCTTCCTCTCTCCCCTCGAGCTTTTGTCGTCAGCTTGACTAATTTTGAGTAGTTTTTCAATTTCTCTTTCCATGATTTTCCCCTTCTATTCTTATTCTGTCCCATTCGGCTGTCCTCGGGCATCCTATATCTCATGTCTCCCTCTGGCCTGGCTAGGTAGTAGACTGCTGACCTGACTTGTCTCTTCGGTTGCTGATGTAGCCGAGCTGACTTGATTCCATTCGGTAATGCATTTTTTGCATCTCGCTGTGATTTTTTTATACCTTAGTCCTGATATTTCATTCTTCGCCCTTGATCGCTTCTTGGTTGGTGCTCCAGTGTAGCAGTTCTTGCTTCATCCTTCGGCCCTATCCTATAAGAGCTCTGATGTGGAGCTCATGTGGTCCGGCTAAACTGCTAAAATGGCGAGAAATGTCTGCGTGTCTTCACCTTCCTAGATTTTTGTTCACCTCCTGCCCTTCCCTCTCTATCTTGACTTGATAGTTATCCATCTTGATCAAATCTTTCGGGCCAGCCCTATGATAGTTCTTTTGTGGAACTCGGTGGTCTGGTTGTTGTTGTTCCCTAAGCTGCCTGGCCGAACAGCCCCGAGTCCCTGAGGAAGGCCATGGCCACGATTGGGCTTTCCTACAGAGCTCTCATTGAGTGTAGATTGTGTTGTTGGCGTATGTGGTTGTGTGAAATGCAGTCTTCTATGATGTGTTTAATGGTATGGGGTGCTGTGTTACATCCCGGGCAGGTGTCGACGACGGGGTCATCCAGTCTCTTCTGATAGCTCAGGAGAGCTGGATGGTGTCCGCATCTCAGCCTGGCCAGGTGGACTCTGTCCTCGCGAGGAAGGGAGGATTCGGAAGGATGGATTTCGGGAGGTCGTGCTTGCAGCTGCGTGTTGTCTGTGAGTGAGTGGATGGATCGGCGAGAGAAATGAGTATGGATGTGCTTCTGGAAGTTGGTTCGGGGTGGGCAGGGAGGGAGAGAGGACAGTAATTGTGTGTGATACCGTGTGCTGGGTGTTGTTTTGATATTTCTTGGTGTCTGTGGGTGTGGTCTGGTTAAACTAATATAATAAAAATAAAAAATAAAAAAAGTTAGTGGAGTGTGGACAGTAGTGATGTCCCTTCTAGGGAAGTAAATGTGATAACCCACTTCAGTGCAGTAGCCTCTGTATTGGGTAAATAACCACAGGCTCTAAAGCACAATCAAACAGAGATAAGTGCCACGGCTATGAGCTGTTTCAGTGTATGACCCTGAACGTTACTTTTGCACATTCATAATGGCCATCCTTTAGTGGGGATTATAAGAGAAAGGTATTGTTAATTTGAACTGACTGACAGAGGACAGAGGTGCATGGAGGAGATTAATGGTCATCCCCTCAGGGATTAGGGCATCTGCCAGCAATAGATACATATATAGATTTCAAGTTCTTGTGTATGCAGCTGTCCTTTTCTATCTTTTCACTACTAATGTAGGCTACAAAGGCTAACATGGGTGAAGCCAATAGAAGAAGAAAAAACAAAAACAATGACACAAGCTGTTGAGAGATGATAACAATCTCAGTAAACGAGTATTATTATTCCTTAACAGTGCTTATGATGCACAGGGTAATGGACATTCATCCACCATGTGGTAAGTGATAGAATGACTAACAAAGTGTATGAGAGAGGTGAAAAGGTAAAGAGGGAGAGGCAGACCAAGAGTGTGATGGAGGGATGGAGTTCAGAGGTATACATGAGTGAAAGTGGCATTGTGTGGGAGTGCCATTTGGCGGATGACAGGGTGGATGGAGGCGATTCATTCGTGTCCACCCCCTTGGGGGATCAAGGATTGTGAGAATAGATTTTTTTTTTTTTTTTTTGCTATTATGGCTGAATTTAGAACATATTAGGTAACCTCAGAAAGGCCTAAACCACTTCATCTCTACTAATTTCGATCTTTATCTCGCCCTTTTGCTTTTCTGGCTGACATTAGGCGATTTTAAGGAACCAAAATAATAGTGGGCCTGTAGTTGCTACGCCCCCCAACAGATGTCGCCACCTCATTTGTAAACATGGCGCAGTGAGAGGTGGTGGCTGGTGTGAATTCTTATTTATTTCGGCACTGCACGGCACCAGAGGAAATAAATTGGAGTGTACCACATTCTCAGCAGCCAGTGAAAGGTAGGTGGACATGCTCACGGTTTTGTATAGTCTCCTAGCCACTCGGTTCGAATATGGGGGCGAGGTGGAGAGGAGAAATTTCCAATGTATCCAGGCTCGGCTCTCTCTCCTATGGCCCAACATGTCATTTTCGGGTCTCCTAGGATGGTTGTTGATTAGGGGAGAGTGTTATTAGTCATATTGGTGGGGTGTATGGGCGTTCATAAGGCTGGTGTGCTTCCTGTGACAGTTTGAGTCTAAGCTGTGTCACTGGTTTTCGTAGGTGTCACCGTGAAAATCCTCTGACCGTGACCCAAAGAAACGTTTTCATGTAGGCTATTCAGAGGGATCTGGTTTTGAAGTGTTTAGGTGATATAATGAAGGTGATGCTAGAAATTCAGATAGTCTAGGTTAATCAGATTTTACTTGTAGCCTAGCCTAATTCACCTTTGCTAATCTTCATTTGGCATTCAGATCAGATTTAGCCTAGGCTATTCCAAATTCCAATACAGTATTAAGTTTGATAATCTTCAAGGACACTACATCCGCCCTATTAGAAACAATTTATTAGGGAAAATAGGGACCAATAGACTCGCCATATTTTTCTCATTAGGCTAGGCCCTATAGCCTAGTCCGCATGGAAGAATTTCGTTATCGACACTTGAAAAAACCCGATTAGGCCTACTGGCCTAGGCCTACACTGAAATTCTGAATAATAATACAACAATAATAGGAAAAATGTTATTTTAATACCACAAATTTTCCGAGTGTTTTTTATAAACAAAATAGGTCATTTGCATCAATATATAGTATTTGTAATTAATTAGAAATCTCGGGAAAACCTATTTTCCCCATTAGGCCTATCGATCAATGTTGAGACACCAACCCCCAATAGTGATTTGAAAAGACATTAGCCTAACCTAACAACCTTACCTAACCTAACCTAGTATTATGGGTGGGGGCTGCTGCCCCCACACCCTCGCTGGTTGAGTGCTCCCTTAGTAAAAAAAAAAAAAAAAAAAAAAATTGGCTGTTGATTAGGCCTATACGAATGTGAAAGAAAAGTCGATGAAGTCTATGGTGTTTACTCTGCAATTTTCAGCTTGATTGTACATTGATAACGGGAAAGTACCGTATTGACAACCTTGTTACGAAAATTAAATTTTAGTACCATACTTTTATATTAAGTCTTTCCGAGGGTTTAACACATTTTCATATGATCTTTACAGCTATCGATGACTGAAAGTACCGTATTGACAACCTTGTTACGAAAAAGACATTTTAGTACCATACTTTTATATTAGGTTTTGCCGAGGGTTAAAACAAATTTTCTTATGATCTTTAGAGCATATAGATTCAATATTTATCTTCAAATATATCAAGAAAATTCGTGGTATTAAAATAACATTGAACCAAATAATAAGTCCCGACCGTAAACAAAGCATTGCGCACAATGAACCTTTCGACCTGACTCCTCTTCTTCTTGTTTTGAAAGATGCGGTGATTCACCCAATAAATGGCGTGAGCGTTACTCACAAAAACTAACTACCGGCAACCTGTTATTGCCCCCTTACTGTACAGATCTACATATATGAGGATGACAATAAATCAAGGGGGGGTGAGGGGAGGCAACGCCCCCCCTCAACCCATCGTGTATTCAATGTACCTCACAATTTCCCTTACCTACTGTAAAAGCGCGATTCACCCAATATATGGCGCGATATGACGCCGTATCTTCAGGTTGATGGATAATGGCATTAATGGGTAAGTTAATGCAAATCCTCCACTCAAACCATAAAAAACAACTATGAAACTCTATATTCCTTGAAAAAAAACAAAAAAACATGGTAAATAAGGCCGATGTAGTCTTGTTAAATGTTACCGTTCAGGCGTACCGCCCGCCTTGTTTACACTACGCGGAGCGGCGGACGCTCGCGATCATTTTCCCGTCTATTTTGACTGCTGTTGGATATAATAATAGCCTAGGCCCTATGTTGAGAGGGGGCTTTGCTCCCCCTCACCCCCGCATGACTTCTTATCATCATCATATATATTGCCAGCAGGTCCAGCAGGAGGCAAATAACCGAAAAAAATCGCCATCAACTTAGACAGGAACTTAACCGTGGCGATCAGCGATCGACCTATGTAAACATGACGGCAAGAATGTAGAGTTCGGGCGTATCGCCCGCCTTGTCTACACTACGCAGAGCGGCGGCGGACGCTTGCAATCATGTTCCCGTCTATTTCGACTGCCGTTGGATACAATTATATGTTGAGAAGGGGCTTTGTCCCCCCTCACCCCCCCCATGACATATTGTCATCATCATATATATTGCCAGCAGGGGGCAAATAACCGAAACAAAATTGCCGTCTAAATAGACGCGAAGTTAACCGCGGCGATCTACCTATTTAAACATGACGACCGTGCGCCCGGACACTACATCCGGGATGGATGTAGTTTCCGGGCATACGGTAGTCATGTTTACATAGGGCCGACCGGTTAACTTTGCGTCTATTTTGAGGGCGATTTTGTTCTTGGTTATTTGTCCCCTGCTGGCAATATACAGTATATGATGATGACAATATGTCATGGGGGGGGGGGAGACAAAGGCCCTTCTCAACATATAATTGTACCCAACGGCAGTCGAAATAGACGGGAACATGATCGCAAGCGTCCTACGCCGCCGTCATGTTTACATTTGTGGATCGCCGTGGTTAAGTTCGCGTCTATTTTGACGGCGATTTTTCGGTTATTTGCCCCCTGCTGGCAATATATATAATGATGACAATATGTCCTGTGGTGAGGGTGGCAAAGCCCCCCCCTCCCCCCCTCAACATATTATTGTATCCAAAGGCAGTCAAAATAGATGGGAACATGATGGCAAACGTTCGCCGCCGCTCCGCGTAGTGTAAACAAGGGTGGCGGTACGCGCGAATTCTACATTCTGCCCCTACATCCTTCCCAACATGACGACCGTACGCTACATAAGTCTACATCCTTCCCAAAACAAGCTCTATTTGGCCATAACCGTTTGCCGTGAGATACAGAAATAAGTTGAGGGGGTCCGGGAGAGGGGGGGGGCCTTGCTCCCCCCCTCTCCCAGACCCCCCCCCCCCCCCCAAGCCCCAAGGACTTACTGATATCCTCGTCTATGTGGCCAGCACGGGGCAAAAACCTAATTTTCCCTAACCGACCCTATTGTTGGATAATGGGTAAATACTGTACTCACTTCTTAAGGTCCTTGGATAATGGGTAAATACTGTACTCACTTCCGACTATCCCCGATACACAAATCCTCTGAAAATTAACGGAAATCACACACACACAAACTCGAAGGACGTCTGAGAGACCATAGTGACGCCATAGAGACGCTATGGTGGACACTGGACGGGATGGATGTAGAGTTCGGGCGTACGGTCGTCATTGTTTACATAGGGCGATTGCCGCGGTCGCACTTACGTTCCCGTCTATTTCGACGCTATATTTTCTGCTATTTGCCCCCTGTCATAATACATGAATACTAGGTTAGGTTAGGTTAGGTTAAAATAGACGGGAACAATGGAACATGATGGGAAAGGTCCGACGCCACTACGCGTAATGTAAACAAAGATGGCGGTACGCCCGCTCACTACATCCTACCCCACTGGTACTAGCCGGCTAACCTCTCTCAGGCCTCCCTTTTCCAAAAACTGCATTATGGGAAATTTGCGCAGCTGCGCATGGCAGATGATTAGTTAAATTGGTATGACGTCATCCAGGGAATTCCAATACCATTGGTTGATAATTTGACGTAACTTTTCAAGTCAGTAGCTAGTGTCTAGACGATGACTGTGGCGGAGATGGTGGCGGCCTGTCTGGGCCGTTTATAGGGAGACTAAATATATTTTTATCGTAATATACATCTCCTTTATAAAACATTTGTGACGGTATGACTTGTAAATTGATGTACAGTAATGTACTATGTGATATGGCAATTCAATAGGTTACAGTACTAAAAAAATTATGGGTTTCGCATGTGTCACACTGTAATAAAATTTTGAAGATGGCCCTCCGCAAAACGCCCTCAATCGTACCTATTCCCCGTGAGAAGGATAACCCGTGCTAGTTTATTCAAAGACTTACTGAATTGGGGATGGATGTAGAGTTCGGGCGTACGGTCGTCATTGTTTACATAGGGCGATCGCCGCGGTCGCACTTACGTTCCCGTCTATTTCGACGCTATATTTTCTGCTACTTGCCCCCTTTCATTACTACATGAATACTAGGTTAGGTTAGGTTAAAATAGACGGGAACATGATGGGAAAGGTCCGACGCCACTACGCGTAATGTAAATAAAGATGGCGGTACGCCCGCTCACTACATCCTACCCCTGGATTGGCCAATCAACTTCAATTCCGTCCGACTCAGAGACCCTCTATCATCTTTTTAGCACTATTTTTTCAACAGTTCTGGGTGTATCCCACGTCCGGTAACAAAACAATTTTCCCAACACCTGGCTGTTGGATACAATAAAGGGTTGAGGGGGTTAGAATAATGACCTTTTCTCCTTATAAGCCCTATTCATAATAGCCCACCGCCCGCCACTTCGGTGGTGCAGTCAGCCTCTGTAGCAGTTACGGTGATTTCTTGTTACTACCTTATTGTAGCACGGTTAAGGCTGGTGTGGTGCGATTTCGCCAGGTGCAAGTGCTTCAGGGGGACTTTATTGAGTCTTGTTGAGACACTGTTAGTGCTATGCCAACATCGGCCACTGTGATGACATGATAGGGCTGTGTTGTGGCAAGTCTCTTTATTGTACGATACTTTACTACAGTAAAGAGACCAAAACCAAGCTCTCTGTAGATTAAGCTGTCTTTAAGCTTGTTTGTATGTATGTAATCTACAGTACCGGTACTCGGTAGTCCGATACATTTCTGCCAATGTTAGGAATTTTTGGGGATGGATGTAGAGTTCGGGCGTACGGTCGTCATTGTTTACATAGGGCGATCGCCGCGGTCGCACTTACGTTCCCGTCTATTTCGACGCTATATTTTCTGCTATTTGCCCCCTGTCATTACTACATGAATACTAGGTTAGGTTAGGTTAAAATAGACGGGAACATGATGGGAAAGGTCCGACGCCACTACGCGTAATGTAAACAAAGATGGCGGTATGCCCCGCTCACACATCCTACCCAATTTTGGTTCAAATTAAGGGTTTAATTTTGAGAGTACTGTACAGTTATAATTTTTTGTTTTGTTTTGGTAAATATTACTTTTAGGACTGACAGTGATTTCAAGAACAATATTTTTGCGTGTGTGTTTTTCATTAATAAATAGTGTTTTCTTATAGTAATGAGTACCGGTAACTGAAATGAGCATATACGGTACTAATTCACATAGTCACTCAGTTTATAAGGAACATGAATAGGAATCTATAGAATTCCAACTGGCCCACACAGGCAAGTTCCTTTCACACCCAGCTCTTTTTTTCCCAAATGATTGTCCAACATTCTTGAGCTTATTAAATTATACAGCAATTAATTTAACATTTCAACAATTCTTTTTTTTCTCACCAAACTAGTGCTTTCCTAAAATCTTTCTAAACCTGTATTTATTCCAGTTCAATTGGTTTGTTTAAAGTTTTGTTCTCACTATTATTCTGCTTTATATATTTCACTTACCCATTTCAAAACCTCTAGCATATCCCCTCTAATTCTACGTCTCTCAAACGAAGGTAAAACAATAGTTTTCAGTTTTTCCTCAGAAAATGTCCAATATTATGAACCATTTTGTCATACTTTATTGGTATACTGACTCAATGAATCTACACCATGTCTCATCATATAAATAGGCACCAACTTGTCCTGAGTTATGTTGGATTTACTGTAAAAATCCCTTGTGTAGTCTGAAACATGGGTACTGTACTACGAAATGTTATGAAAATAACCTTCCCCAAGTAGGATTTCCCTTCTTTTATATATGTGAGAAAAGGTTGATAAGCTTTGTTCACACCATGGCCGAGTGAGTTAAAGTGTGGGATGCAATTCTGATTAACTGTGGTTCGAATCCTGGCTAAGACCTAAACATATATTCTTGTAACTCAAGCGTATTTGTGAGATATTATACATAAAAATGATAGGTCTTTGCTTGCCAGGAGGAGAATTAAAGTAAATAATTATGTCCCGAGTTGCGTTTTATTTATTTGTTTTTCTCTCTGTGTACATTTGAAGTTTAAATCAGTTTAAGTCATAGGATGAAGGAAAGATTGAATGAGGGAGAGAGTTCCAGTGTTCACTTGTTGAGTACATTAGAAGAAAGACTGTGTAGGGCTTATTGTAAAAATCCTTTGTGGTGTACAGTACTCTGAAACATGGATCCAATGACTTGGTATGGAATTAACCTTCCCCCAAATAAGATTTCCCTTCTATTAATATGGAAGGTACCGTATATAGGCCTATACAGTACTGTATATACCGGTATATATATATATATATATATATATATATATATATATATATATATATATATACATACACACATACATACAGTACCGGTACTGGGTATATAAAATCCTCTCCATGTACCCAAATTAATCAAGCCTGCTTTTACGCATCGTTTCACCGTTTTCATGAATACAGTACCGGTATACAACAAATGCACATTTCTTTTCAAGTGAAGTACTGTAGAAGTCCACTTCTGAGTAGAATCGTCAGCAGTTCGCTGAACTTTATTGCTGATACCGGTAAACACATTTTTATTTATGGTACCGTAATGATTTCTAGTTCTGCTTCTTGTATTGTATGCCTTTGGAAGGGATAAAATTGCCAAAGCAATACTATCTTACATGTGAATTTGTCTGTATTCATGCTTAGCTGCAGTGTTGTATTAACCCATTCTATATGATTTGCCTTTTTCCGTTTAAAAAAATATATTTATCTTAGTTATTGCTTGACAGTTAATTGTTTATGGACATTTTGCCATAATAATTGCTTATTTTAGTAGTATTCTTCTTTGATTATTGAATTGAAATAGCGAAGAAATCTATTTATCTATTGCCTTACTTCCCTTTAAGAAGGCGGTCATACACAAAACACCCCCAAGCGGACCTGTCCCCCGTGAGAAGGACAACCCGTGCCAGTTTATTCAAGGACTTACAGGACTGACCACTCAAATTAGGTTCTGTTGTGTATTTTTCAGTACTATTTTTTCAACAATGGTAGTCCATCCACCGAAAAACAGCAGTTGTGGTTTTGAAGCTAAACCTAAAAGTTTTTGTTCAGGTTATAATGATCTCTCATACCAGTAATCAAAAAGATTATACAGTACCGTACCGTATACTAATGTTGAATAATGTTACTACCCCACAGTATTACCAAATTACCGATATACAGTACATTGTATAGTACTGTAGCTTTCTGTCTCGACTCATAGTTAAGAAATTAAATGTAAATAGATCTAGCCAATCGGTACTTTATAGCACACTATGATAATACAGTACAGTATATTATTTGTATGTGTGTATATACTGTATATATGCAGATTGGTTACAGCTGCTCTCTCTCTCGCTTCTGTTACAGTATTCGATAAATGGATATATAATAGTAGTCATGTACTTAACCTTTAACTGTCTTGATGGTATAATGGTTTGAGTGTTTAAGATCTGTATGTGGTAACCCAGGTTCGAATCCCGATTATCCCGTAGGATCACATGTTCTCATTATTTTCATTGTGATGGTGTTTGGTGTTGGAGCTAAATGAATATACTGTATTATATAGGATTCCATTTGATATGAATGTTTTATTTATTTATGAGAAAGTTTCAAAGTAGAGGACAATAGTCAAAGTTGTTTGTGGATGGTGTCCTCTCTGGACAGTACATAATAATTATGCAGTATGATACTTATTAAATAAGAAGAATAACTCATTGCCTGTTTTGAATTACGTCAAAATGCCTGGCAATTAGTGTTTGAAGGTTTTTAAGTCATACAATAAGGGAAACTTAGCCTTAGGAAGTGTGTTACCCAGCTTTGCAGTTATATACCGTACTGTAGAAAGAAGGATGAAATAATGCCTTCAACCTTATGTTAAAGAGCTGGACTAAATAAGGCTACAATGTAAAAAGGCGCATGTCACCTTCTCTCAGTAAAGTATGGGGAGAGTGGAGTATGCACTGGCAAAGTTGTGATGAACGCTTTTGGTTGTAGTGGCGATATATGAAAGGGTACCGGTAATGCAACAGTGGCAAGTGATTGAAGAGATTGTTATGTAAGCTATACCGGTACTCCTGTACACAATATATGTTCCTCTCTGTGACTGTATGGATGTAAAAACAAATAATATGCTTGATTTTCAAATGTAGTTTGTTATACACTGTATGTTGAAATATAGACTACTTACACAAAGTTCACTAAAAATATAATCATAATAGTTTTGCTTCCATGTAGAGGAACAAAATATATACTGCATATAGGCAAATGTACAGAGTATTGCAATACTTTCTATATCCACAACACAATAATGGGGTGTGGGTAGGGTATTCAGCAGCAGTTGTCTGTGTGTGTATGTGTGAGATAGATAATGATAATAAGCAGTTTATATCCAGCCGGCAGCCAGCGAGGCTGAAAATACACAATTCCTTATCCTAACTATCCTTAGTAGTCAACATATTGACTTTGGCTGCCACCAAGAGCCCTTACATACACCCAGACAGGGTAGGATGTGGGTAGGGAACCTGATGGAACCCAGAGGTGGCGAATCCACTCATAACCTCCTTAGCTAGGAATGATTTTAACAGACACCTCACTCGCAGGTAGCTGGAATCGAACCCGTGCTACATGAGCCAAGCGACTAGAATACAATGACCTAGTGCGCACGGCCACTGTGACTGTGTATGAGTGTCATAAGTTCCTCTTCTGATAATGAATCACGGTCCCTCTCTTGTAGATATTAACCCTTTCACCACGATGACATAATTTTAATCATATTCTGGTTAACATTAGACGAGTTTCTTTAGCTTTTGATCGATCTCTTGGACTCAAAAGGGGTAAAGACGATTTCAATATCCTCTGAATACCATAGGTCCTTCTTAAACTGCATAAAACCGTCAAACTTTAGTCCAAATAAAAAAGAAAAAAGGCGTCATCCTACTGAAGGGGTTAAAGCCTAAGAGCATAATATATTCCTGTGCAGTCAATGTCCATGGAAATGCAGAGACGGGCACAGCTGTGAGAGGTATGCAGGTGTATGTGTGTAATTGCCGTGTACAGGTGGAGAGAGGATAGATAGGCTATGTGTTTCGTGTACGTTTTGTGTGTGTGTGTGTGGGGGGGGGGGGGGGGGGGTACGTATTTTTGTAATTGCCGTGTACAGGTGGAGAGAGGGTATGCAAGTGTTTCATGTACGGTGTGTGTGTATGTATCTTTGTAATTGCAGTGTACAGGTGAAGAGAGAATATGTAAGTGTTTCATGTACGTTGTGTGTTTGTGTGTGTATGTAACTATGTATGTATGTATCTTTGTAATTGCCGTGTAGGCTATAGGTGGAGAGAGTATGCAAGTGTCTCATGTGCCGGTACGGTGAGAGAGAGAGAGAGAGAGAGAGAGAGAGCGCGAGAGAGCGAGCATATACCATATACCTGTTTGGTGTACACGTGCATTCATGGAGCGCAGGTGTTCAGACTGCGAGCACAGCTGTTACTAAGGAATGTTTCATAACCCAGGATAACTAGGGCAGTAGGGAACACGTGTGCCTGATTTATGTTAACGCCTTTCAGTACGATGACACCTCTATCTCTTATCCTGGCTATCTGATTTTATGCAGCTTTGGATTGGTCTGTGGGATTCGTACGGTTAATCAAGATGTGTTTGCCCACTGTTGACGTCGTTCTTCTTGTCAATCCGGCTACTGTAATACCATTTTATTCAGTTTAAAAAAGAAAACTTCATGTTTCACGCCATCTCTCCATGTTCTCTGAGGTCATCCTCTCAATCTATTTCCCCTTGTTTCTGACTTATATAATTATTCTCTTTGTAAGCATTTCCATCTCCCATTTGTTCAATATGTCCATACCAGCATATAGGACCTTTCTTTCCACTTTGGCTGATAAGGGTTCCTGCTGTCCCACTCTCCTACATTCGGTACGGTCGCGCTAATAAGTCATGGCCCAGCAGTCATTACGTTTGGCTTGCTTTGTGCTGTATTAATGTCTGTCAGATGTTGAATAAGATGGGTAAGTGTAGCAAAATGTTTGTATATTTCACTCGATATGAAGAAATGAAGCTTAGATTTTGCGGATACCAATTATTGATCAAAACATACTTGGTGCCGAGACATCACTTATTAGCGCGACTGTACCTCTGCATTCCCCATCTGTCTCTACACGTCACTCCACACGTATTACTCAAACACAGCCAACCTTCTTTTATCTTGTACATTCAAACCCAGCCCCATGCATGACTGTTGGTATACACACCTATCCCTTGATGCATTGCACTTTTAGCTTGCATTCCGAGATTTCTCACCTTCCACACACTTCCCTTTGCTCCAAAAACTGTCCTTCCCTCACACACTCTCTGTCTTAGATATCCATTCCCACACCTGTATCCCTACTTAAGGGGGGTTACCGTTTTTTTTATTTATCTTTCTCTCCTTCCCTGGCTTGAATCCATTCGGCCCCATTTAGCCAACTGTTTTAGGACGTTTATCCCCATCCAGGTGTCTATTTCTTCCTGGCAAGCGATAGCGAGCCAGCATTGTATGGAGAAATCCGGCTTCGCCGGAGAAATTTTTCTATTGAAAAATGTACCGTACACATTTAGCTTGCTGTCAAAACAAACATATATACAATATATGCTGGCTCGCTACCGCTCGCCAGGAAAATATTGACACCTGGATGGGGGTAAACGTCTTAAAACAGTAGGCTGAATGGGGCCGAATGGATACAAGCCAAAGAGAGAGGAAGAGAAAGAGAACAAAAGCGAGGTGGGCTCCCTTAATACTCCTAGATATTTAAAACACTCTTGCGCGCCCAGTATTGACACATACCTACGCACACAACATAAGCTTCGATACCCTAGTCTTTCCTAAGCTGCATAAATAGTCTTGTTCATCTAATTTTCAGCTTAGGAAAGATGTCTCATTATTTAGATTCTTTCAATGATTTTTTAGTAAGTTATGTAGTATAGTTATGCCTTCATTGTTTTTGGCCAATAGTAGACGAATGTATTGTGCTTGGTAGGCTAAATGGCTCCCGTGTTTAGGGGGAAGGGTATATTTTTGGGTCGATTTTTTCATTTATTTATTTTATTTTTAAATTTTCTCCTTAGACTTCCATCAGACGTTAAATATCATCCCCAAGATCCCTCTTTTAGATTATACGGTATGTAGTATGTACATTTTTCGGTAGAAATGTTTTTCTGCGAAGGATGGTCCTTCTATAATTACAGGCTCGTTATTGCTCGCCAGGAAAACAAAATGACACGTAAATGACAATAAGTCTGAATATTGACAACAAAATGTGGAGAAAGGTCTTAATATCACCAAACTAATCGGCCGAACGTCTTGTATCCATTTTCTTAGTCTATGTTCAAAACTCTTAAGACAAATAATACATGGGTTTCTGGGGGGGGGGGGGGGATAAGGGAGTGGTGACGTCACTTGTTACGTCACTGAGCGGCAGGAGGTTCAGGGACGTCATCGATTGTTGTGGTGTCTCTCTCTCTCTCTCTCTCTCTCTCTCTCTCTCTCTCTCTCTCTCTCTCTCTCTCTCTCTCTCTCTCTCTCTCTCTCTCTCTCTCTCTCTCTCTCTCTCTCTCTCTCTCTCTCTATATTGACATATCTATATCTATATATAGATGCCACGGACATTAGTTCCAGGGCAGTAATTCCCTTTCCAATGTTCCCTTACCCACTCTAAACCACTGTTTGGACACTTGATCCTCAGTGTTTTGGAGGACAAGCAACCTAGAAGGGTCACTAGATCTGTTGTTGCTTGATTTCCTTTGTACTCCTTTGTACTCTCCTTTGTACTCTCTCTCTCTCCCCTCTCCTCTCCTCTCCTCCCTCCTCTCTCTCTCTCTCTCTCTCTCTCTGCTATCCTTCCCTTCCACTTTCTCTTAGGTTTGCTATCTGTACTAGGATTTAAGTCCTGGCCACCTCGTAGAAATCGTAAGATCTGTGTGGCCAGTGTAGACTATCTATGTAAACCTTTCTCCTCGACCCTTGTCTTCCACTTTCCTCATTTTGGGTGCTGCTCTCTTTACTAGAATTTAAGTCCTGACCACCTCGTTTGGATCGTTGTGAATAGCTATGTAACCCTGTTATATTTGTTAACACACCTCGTCATGCATTATCACCTAGGCTATACCCTGTTCCCAATAAGTAGGCCAAACAAATCGTTATCCCTAACCTCTGTAACTCAAATAGGGCTAGAACATATGAGCTGTACATTTCCACACCTTTTTCCCTGACTGACCCTTCCCAAATGGTAGTTATATTAGCTCGATTACCCTAGTCGTTTGTGAGTTTATGAGCTGTAAATGTCCACGCTTTTTCCCTGGCTGACCCTTCCCAAATGGTAGTTATATTAGCTCGATTACTCTAGTCGTTTGTGAGTTTATGAGCTGTAAATGTCCACACTTTTTCCCTGGCTGACCCTTCCCAAATGGTAGTTACTGTATATTAGCTCGATAACTCAAGTCGTTTATGAGCTGTAAATCTCCACACTTTTTCCCTGGCTGACCCTTCCCAAATGGTAGTTATATTAGCTCGATTATTCTAGTCGTTTGTGAGTTGTAGAGGCTAATATCAAAAGTTTTAGCCTACTTATTTGGAACAGGCTATAATCTAGCACTCACTCACTCACATCCTGTTTAACCCCTTCTGTACCGGCGACGTCTTTCTAATTTTATTTTAGCGAAATTTAGACGATTTTATGAAGCTTAGGACGGATATGTGGTAGCTGAAAGGATTAATTGAGATATGTGGTAGCTGAAAGGATTAATTGAGATAGTCTGTAGCCTTTTGTTTGGTAGACGTCCTTCCTAAGCTGAATAAAATCGTCTACTAGTTGGCAGAGTATAATGTAAAGGATGTCATCGGTACAGAAAGGGTTAACATGATATCTTTCCTGGGTCAGAGTCATATCCGACTAACCTAATTGTCAGTCACACACCCTATAACCTTTATACGCACATACATACATGCACACACACGCACGCACACACACCACATACACACATATATGCACACTCATACACACACAACACACACACACACACACACACACACACACACACACACACACACATATGCACGCTCTCCCTCTCTCTCACACACACACACACACACACATGCACGCTCTCTCTCGCTCTCTCTCACACACACACACACACACACACACACACACACACACACACACACACACACACACACACACACACCGTTTTTGTTTCCATTAGTTTAGAATTGTATGAGTATTCCCATAATCAAAATAGGAAGTGGGCGACAATACCTAATGACGAGCTCACTAGGCGACATATGAGTGTTTGAGACTGAGGTGGATTAAGCATGCAACACCCCGTTCTTAACATTAACCATCAATTACAAACCCCAATGCACTTACCTTACCTTTGGATACCTTTGGATGTGTTCGCCGCTCCTCTAGCGGCACCAAGGAGCGTGACGCCCCTCGTTATGGGTGGTGATTTGGTGCAGTAGACTCTTTGAAGCGACAGCTCGCTCCCTTGCGAGGATGGGCTCGTCTGGCACTTTTTGCAGTTCGACATCTAGGGCTCTCTTGAAGTTGTCTAACGAGATGTCCCTCATGTCTCTTACTCGCCGTGGGAGTTTGTTGAAGAGACGTGGGCCTCTGTGTGATAACCAGCTCTCTCGCAGAGAGCCCATAGCACCCCTATTTATTCATCCGGGGGATTTCGCATTCCCAGCCTCTCCTATCACTGAATTTCATGACTATCGGAGTATGTAGGTTTGGTACTAAACCCTCTGCGATTTTCCACGTGTATATTATTAGGTAACGTTCTCTTCTACGTTCCAGTGAGTACAGATTCAGTGCTCTTAAACGCTCCCAATAGTGTAGATGTTTTATCGAACTTATATGCGAAGTGAAATTTCTTTGTACACTCTCTACGTCATTTATTTCACCTGCTTTGTATGGGGATGTTAATACGCTACAGTATTCAAGCCGCGTTAGCACTAGAGATTTGAAGAGCGTTATCATAGGCAATTCACCGCGTGTTTTAAAAGTACGCAGAAATCCAACCCGTTAGACGTTTCGCAGCCGCCACTTTGACCTGGTTATGTACTTTGAAACCCTATTTTCAGACATTAATACCCCAAGGTCTTTCACACTGTCTTTCCGTTCTATTATGTGGTTAGATTCTGTTAAGTAATTTGTAATTTCTTTAACACCATTATTATCTCCGTACCGTATTAATTGGAATTTTTCCTCATTGAATTACATGTTGTTTTCCCTGGTCCACTGGAACACTACATTCATGTCTTCCTGCAGTCGGCCCGTGTCCTCTTGTGTGTTTACTATCTTGCTTAATTTTGTGTCATCAGCAAAAGACGACACCGTACTGTGTCTGGTGTTGGTATCTATGTCGCAAATTAGTATGAGGAACAGAAGGGGCGCTAGCACTGTTCCTTGGGCACTGAGCTTTTGACATCCGAAGGCTCAGAAGTGACTTGGTTTACTGCTACCGATTGTTTTCGGTTTACGAGGAAATTGTATATCCACCGTCCGATTTTCCCAGTTATACCTTTTGCTTTCAGTTTGTGGGCTATTATACCATGGTCACATTTATCAAATGCCTTAGCAAAATCGGTGTAAATGACATCCACGTTTTTCTTTTCTTCTAGCGCTTTAAGAATTTTGTCATAGTGTTCCAAAAGTTGTGAGAGACATGATCTTCCCGCTCTGAACCCATGTTGACCGGTGTTGTGTAGTTCATTTGTCATCCATGAATGTTGAAATTTTGCTTCGCAGGACTCGCTCGAAAACTTTAATGATGTGAGAGGTTAGAGCTACCAGGCGGTAGTTTTTTGGTAGTGCTTTTACTCCCTCCTTTATGCAGTGGGGCAATTATTGCGTTTTTCAAGCTATCTGGTATGTCACCAGTGTCTAGACTCCCTTCTCCACATTATAGCCAGGGGTTTTGAGAGGTTTTCCTTACATTTTTTCATTAGGATCGAATTCCAAGAGTCCGGGCCTGGTGCCGAGTGGGATGGCATGTTGGAAATGGCCTCTTCTATGTCTTTTGGACCGAAATCAATATCCAGGATCTGAGGGGTTTCCGTGGGGGAGGTTTCCATGAAAAATATATTTTGGTCTCTGATGACTTTTGTTTCATCAGGCTCACTGAATGCCATTTCATACTGCCTGTTTGAGAGTTCGCTCATTTCCTTTTTGTCCCCTGTGAAAGAGCCGTCCCCTTTGCTCAGTGGGCCGATGTTTGATGTTGTTTTAGCCTTTTGTTTGGCGTATGAAAAGAAGTATTTGGAATTTTCCTTTATACCTGCAATAGCTTTCCTCTCCTCTTCCATATGTTGTAGTTCATATGATATTCTTAGCCTTTGTTCAATTTCCACAATTTCTCTATCTATTTCGACCTTTTGCCTATCCTGTAGATTTTGATGTGTGCGTCTTTGTGGGAGTAATTTTCTTCTTCTGTACAGCCTCCTCCTTTCCCGATCTTGTTTGCTTCTTCGTTTTGTTTGTCTTGCAGGTATATGGTGGCTACAGATTTGGGTCATGGTTTCTGTTATTAAGACTAGACATTCTGCTGGTGTCAGGTTATCCATTAAATCTTCCCAGTCTATTTCCTCCATTTCTTGATTTACCTCTTCCCACCTAATGTTTTTGTTATTGAAGTTAAATTTACTGAAGGGGCCGGTTTTTGTTCTCGATTCTGAGGTTGTCTGTACACTTTCTAAGGTTGTTTTGATCTCAATTAATTTATGATCTGAGTATGTTGTGTCCGATATGTTAATGCTGTGTACTAGAGAGTCGTTGTTAGTGAAGACCAGGTCTAAGATATTGTTTTCCCGTGTGGGTTCAGCAATATGTTGGGTAAGACTAAAAAATCACAAAGTTCAAAAAGCTCTCTCGTATTAGTATTTGCTTCTGCTTCTCCGGTGTTATTTGCCACTAACTGGTTTTCTAGTTGTCTCCATTTAATGTTTGGTAGGTTAAAGTCTCCTAGCCATATAATATTTTGTGTTGGGTTCCCCAGGGTTTCCACTTCTGATTTTATTTTGTTGAGCTGGGTTTTGAATTCTTCTCGGGATGAGTCTGGAGGCCTGTATGTAACAATAACTGCTAAATTTAGGGATTCTATTTTAACTCCAAGTATTTCCACCATCATTACTGTTATTTAGGAATTCAATACATATCAGTGAGTCATGTATGTACAAGGCTACATACACCTCCATGTGATCTATGCGTTCTGTCCGCCCTATGTAGGTTGTAACCAGGAGTCCATACCTCACTATCTTCCTGATCTTTAATGTGAGTTTCTGTGAGAGCCGCAAATATAGCGTTTCCTTCTTCTAGCAGGGCCCTAATAAATGGTACTTTGTTCGTGGTTCTATTTTTTAGGCCTTGGATATTTGCAAACAAGATTGGGGAGGGATTGTTTGGAGTACTATGTGTACCTAATAGTCTTCGGGATGTATTGGCCACTCTTGGGAGGCCAGGAGGTGCTCGAGGTGTTCTATGTGCTCTTCCATCTCCCTCAGTCTCTTCATCTTCATCTGCCCTTTCCCTCCTTGCCTTTTTCCTCTGTCTCGTCCTCGCATAGCTAGAGAGTTTTTTGGGCTACCATTCGTGTTAGGTCTAGCATATCTCCAAGTCCCTCTAATATGAAAAGCTGGGCATTTCATATTGTAGCAGGTCTTGTTCTTAAGTGATGTCTTGCAAAGGGATGGGTGGTGGTATTTGCAGGTTTCACCAAATCTACATTTTCCATGACTGGTTATGTTGTTGCAAATTTTGGGATGAGCAAATCTACATGAATTCCCATTATATTCGCCCTTTTGACCAAAGTAGCACCTTCTTTCCAGATAATATCTGCACACTGGTGTAGACTGAATAAACTAATGAAAACATATGGTCCTCCCGGGATTCGAACTCGGGACACCACACCCAGAACATAAAGCGTCTAAACCATATTACACCACCAACACAGTTAAAGGTTGCATACACGATCACAATCATTAATATCCATTTTCGAATTTTGGATATCAATCTAATCATTAAGGGGAGATTTCCAACTGGAGGATTTTTTTCTGGACCTCTATCTCCCTCATGTTTAGCCCCATTGCTTTTGAGATTTTAAGACGTTCGCCCCATTAGTTTGGCGATTTCAATAACCCTCGCCCCATTTTTGTCAATTTTAAGACCATTCGTGCCATTTAGGTGTCGATTTTTTCCTGGCGAGCGATAGCGAGCGTGTAATTTAAGGGGAACTGGCCTTCGGCCGGGAAATTTTTCTACCGAAAAATGTACAAATTTATCTTGAAGGGGGGTCTAGGGGGAGTAATTTTAAGCTTGATGGAAGTCTAGGGAATCAACTAAAATCCTCCGCTTAACAGAGAGGTGCCACTAATCGGGAACCCTAACCTCGTATAACTCAAAAAGGGCTTGGACAATTGGGCTGTACATTTCAGGCTATAAGGAAGTTGGTGCCGTAAACATCGGTATTAAACAGAAATACAATAATAAAGTAGATGTCTAATGGATAAAACGTATGTTGAATTGAGTTGTATGTATTTATGAATGTACTACAACCACATTTTAGCTGGTAATTCTGTTAAATATCGATATCTACAGCTCCAACTTCCTTATAGAACGAAACTCGCAAGTGGTCAATTACACGCTTTATCAAAATATATAAGAGGATAAACCAAGTGAGTCATGATGTCATTGTTACGTCACTGAGCAGCAGGGTAGCGTCATCGATTGTTGCTCTCTCTCTCTCTCTCTCTCTCTCTCTCTCTCTCTCTCTCTCTCTCTCTCTCTCTCTCTCTCTCTCTCTCCAATCTTCTCAAGTCTCTCATTGCTCATCGTCTCTCATCCTCGTCCCAGCTCTCTCTCTCTCTCTCGTCTCCTCTCTCTCTCCCCTCATACTCGCTCTCTCTCTCCCGCTCCTCCATCTCTCTCCTCTCTCCTCCTTCCCCTCCTCTCTTTTTCTCTCTCCTCTTTCTCCTCCTCTCTATCCTCTCGCTCTTCTCTCGTCTCTAACCGCTTTCTTTCTCGTCTCCCATCTTTCTCCCCTCTCCTATCCGTCTCCAGTCTCTCTCACTCTCTCCTCTCTCTCCTCCCCTCTCAGGTCTTCCCTCTCATCCTCTCTCTCTCTCTCTGTGCTACCCAGGATATACTGTAGACTACAGGGTGGTGAAAATGTCAAATTTTTTTTTTTTTTTGCATTATCAACATGGAATAGTTATAAAAAGACGTGGTTGTATGTGTGTAACAACAAACCCAAAAAAAAAACCCCCCCTCAAAAAAAATTTTTTTAAAAACACATACTACCTAAACACTACAGTTTCTCTTGAGAGTAGTGAAGTTTTCAACAAAATGTTTATCTTAAAATACCCTAACAGTTCCCTGAAGTAAGATAATTGACAGACCAACATACTAAACACCCTAAACAGGTAAAACACTGAACAGTGACGACAATTTACATTTGATGCTGCTTCTTGGTTTCCGAACTTTCATGAAAAATCGCCGCGAGTTTAAAGCCGAGCGCGTATGAAGCCGTTCACGTCGTGTTCCTGCCCTGGCACAACGGCCATCGCACGCATCAATTAACAATTATAATACACCTCTCTAACCCGCCTGAGTGTGGCCGGGGGGGAGGGGGAACCTGTCCAAATCAATGAGAGGTGTGTGTTGGGTTCATTTATTGGAAGATTTTGAGATCTCATCACTGATCTTCATGGTGATTGGGGATTCGGTAACCTTTTTCACTGTCCAATCGATCATATCGGTGTAGTCACATTCAACCATCGCATTTTGAGGCGAGGGACTGTGGAACTGTACTCGTTGACTTTCCAGTGTTGAGTCGAGCCTTGAGAATTCGGCGCAGACCGATTTCGCGCATGTGTCGACGTTCATCCATTATCATTGCGATGAGGATATTTTCAGGATGTGCGAAGTATGAATTCCGTTCAATTACGGGATCAATAATATTCTTCAAAGAATCACTCGTGTATCGTGATCTCATGATCATTTTGTAGACATGCCTCGCTCCATCCTGACACGAAGGGTGCATTTTGATGTCGAAACCACCTCGGTGCGTAAACAGGTTGACGATCAAATGTGATGATGGAGACTAAACTCTTTCCGAGGGTGGTTTCCTGTGTCGAAACATAGAGTCGACACAGGCGGTTGGCGGTTGTCAACCATCTAGAGTGGTTGAGGGCTCCTGGATTACGAAGGGCGACGTCAACGGCACATTCACCAGTAGATACCCGGGGCTTTGTCAGATGTCGATTGACATTTAGTGCTGGTCTGTGCTCACATCATCTGACTTGTAATGGCTGGCAGATCACATGCAATACGTTTAAATGTTTACAATTGGATTTGTTTTACCGGCAGTTTTGGAAGTGCCTTTCCAATTGGGCCCGTAAACCTTTGGGACCTGTTGTGGCACCGTCCAGGGTTTTGAAACAGGTTGTCCGCAGTGGCAATATCTCGTTCGCACGTGAGCAACAAAGCAAATCACCACGAACCATTGCAACGGTCTCGATAGGTGCACGCTCCAGTAAAGCTAATAACTCCCCTCCTTTGTGGCCTGTGGTTTTACTGGCGTTCCATCGCAGGCCAATTTGACTTCCATGCGGAGATAAGTCTGTGTAGTTTTCATTCAAAGTGTCAGTTAGTGCTTTTACAATGCCTTTACTGGAGCCAGAGGTCGCCGTTAGATGGCAGAAATAGTGAGAGCCTGGTTCTCTAACGACGGAAATATGCTCCTAATATTCGAAAATAAAACAGATATTTAAGTGCTTTGTGGCAACCTGAAATATTTGTATTTATTTTTATAATTTTGCATGTTGATTCCTACACTATAACTACGGTACATTGTTTACAACCCTTTCTACGTTGTTTACAACCCAACCAAAACAACCAAATCATTCTATTATCCGATAAATTGTACTTATTGTAAAAAACGTAACGCGGTTAATGCGAAACAATGAAACTCGTAAATAAAACAGCTATTCAAATGCTTTGTGGCAATCTGAAATATTTGTATTTATTTTTATAATTTTGCATGTTGATTCTTACACTATAGTTACGTTGTTTACAACCCATTCTATGAAGATACGGTAATGAAAAAAAAAAAAAAATCACTCCACCCTACTGTAGAGTCCTATCTAACCAACCTTCTCTGACGCCCTTATAACCTTTCCATTCAACTAGCGGTTATTATTAAGGGGGGTCACCTGCTGTTTGTGTCTTTCTCTCCTTTTCTCTCTTTCTCTGGCTTGTATCCATTCGGCCCCATTCAGCCAACTGTGTTAAGTGTGGTTAAGACGTTTATTTCCAACCAGTCCGTCAATGTCTTACCTGGGCGAGCGATAGCGAGCCTCATTGTATTGGAGTATCCGTCTTCGCCGGAGACATTCTACATTTTATCCTATCGAAACATTTACAAAGTATTGGCTTTGATGTCAAAACACATATATTAGACTGTAAATATCATATCTGCTGGCTTCGCTACCAACCGTCGCGCCTCCCAGGAAAATATTTGCACCGGACCTAGATGGGGGTAAACGTCTTAAAAACAGTAGTCTGAATGGGCCCGAATGGATACAAGCCAAAGAGAGAGGGAGAGAAAGAGAAAAAAAAGCGAGATGGGCTCCCTTAAGACAACAGCCAAGTGAGTTGTGAGGTCACTCTTACGTCATGGTACAGGAGATGGATGACCTATGGCATGTGCATTGTACAGTCGTCAGCGTTAACCCCTTCTGTGTCGGCAACTTTGTTTTTGTATACTATTCTAGCTATTTTGGGGTGCAGCTTGAGAAGGATCTGTGGTAGTAAGAAGGGTGAACTAAGATATTTCGAAACCTGTTAAGGGGAGGTTTTTAGTTAGTTCCCTAGACTTCCATCATCTTCAAACTACACCCCCCTAGACCCCCTTTCAATATAAATGTTGTAACATTGTTTGATTTTCGGTAGAAAAATGTCCAGGCCAAAGTCCGCCTATTCCGCTTAAATTTTACCATGGCTCGCTATCCCGGCTTCGCCAGGAAAAAAATCGACAAAGCTAAAGGGACGAAATGTCTTAAATTTGACAGAAATGGGGCGAAAGTTCATAAAATAATCCGACTAATGGGGCGAACGTCGTAACATTTCAAAAGCAATGGGGCTAAACATGAGGGAGAAAGGGGTCTAGGAAAAAGTCCCTCAAGTGGAAATCTCCCCTTAACCCCTTACGAGCTTATTGGCATAAATTGACCTTCATTCACTGCACATTTTCATGCATAAGCAAGAGGCAGAACATAAGGAGGTAGGTATCACCTCCTTAATTTGGTGATATTAAGACGCCACCCCATTCAGGTGTCGAGTTTGTTTATGGGCGAGTAATGTAGGGATCCTGTAACATTGAAAGATCGGGGATTTTTTTTTTTTTTTTTTATCGACAAACAAATTTAGCTTGAAGGGGGTCTGGGTGAGCAGTTTTTAGTTTGAAGGACATCTGGTAAGATATATTTGCGAAGGGGACAAATTGAAATACATTGTTCGGAAAGTGCAAAAGCATGCAACATATTCAATAATTTTTAACAACATATCTTAATAACCAGAAGACGTCGGACCCGATAGTGCAAGGTACCGGGTATGTGATTTTGCTAATTATATGGTATTCGGGGTAACATTACACGATTTTATTGAACTTAGGAAGTAAAGGGGCAGTAGGGATTGGATGGGGTATATTCGTAGCTCGTAGGCCGCTATTAAGGGGACAGTGGCTGTTTTTGTTTTTGGTCTAGTTATTCATTTATTCATTGAGTTTCTAGTTTCCTCGCTAGACCTCCCTAAAACTTGGAACAATATCCCCTGGACCCCACCTCAAGATAAATTTGTACATTTTTCAGTAGACAATTGTTTTCCCGGCCCGAAGCCGGGTTTCGTTCTTATACTATAAACTCCTAGGGTGGCACGATAGGGTTGGTCCTTCAACATTTGACAATAACGGCGCAATTGGAGCTAATGGTTTTTTACAAATTTCTCTATTTAGCGTGTGACCTATGGGGGGCGCGAACGTCCTGATAGATCTGGAAACGCCACTGGGGTGGGCTTTAACTACGAGGGGGCGAGAGGGGGGGGACCAGGGGGAACCTGAAAAAAAAACGCGCTCTCATCTCCCCTTAAAGGTTGTTTAGGTGGAGTGTGCTTTAGATAAGGGGGCTGTTTTCTCTCAGTTTGAATACGTGCATGAGTCGATCTACTACTATCCGTTTTGCTTTCTGTGTTTGACTATTGGTATTGTGGGGTTGGGTGGGGGGTGGGACGAAGATAGAGAGAAGAAGTGAAATTGTGTGAGAGAGAGAGAAGTGAGAGTACAAAGGAAATCAAGCAACAACCAGGTCTAGTGATGAACCCTTCTAGGCTGCTTAGTCCTCCACAACACTGAGGATCAAGTGTCCAAACAGATGTGTTTAGAGTGGGCGGTAAAGGGAAATTGGAAAGGGAACTAAACTTTACGCCCTTGGAACTAAATGTCCGTGGCAGGATTAGGAAGTTAGTAGGCGGACAGATGGGTTGGTAACTGAGGGGGGGATAAAATAAAGTTATTCCATTTACAAGACACCAGTAGTCAGTCGCGGGTTTGATTGCGAGATATTTTGTCTAAGCGGAGTTTAAGTTATGAATCACCGGTGCATGGCTCAGTCCTGTAACATCTCGGGGAAGCGCCATTCCACCAGTTGACAACTCGATTGAAGAAGAAATTTCTTAGATTCGTGCGAGTTAAAAGATTTACCAATAATTTTGCACGCCGTTTCCCCGTGTGTAATTAGATTGGTGGCGATAGTGAAGTACTTGCTACAGTTCACTATTGTCGCTGGCCTTTGATGATTTTAAACACTTTAAATTAAGTCGCCTCTTAATCTGCGCTGGGTTAAAGGAAATATATTTAATTCTCTAAGACGGTCTTCGTATGGTTTTTGTTCTTAGAGTCTAGGTATCATTTTGGTAACTCCTAAGCTTTGAACTCGTTCTAGCTTTGTCTATATCTTTTTGGTCATAAGGGCACCATGATTGAACTCAGTAAGTCCATAAGAGGGCGGACTAAGGAATTGTAAAGGCTTAGGAAATACGGTCTTTGGATTAATTGCTCAAATGACCTGCTTATAAAGGCCATTTATTTTGTTTGCCTTCTTACTCAACTTCTGAACAGGTTGACTCGGTTTTAGGTTACTCGATATTTTTTACTCCCAGATCTGGTTTCTCTGTTTACATTCTTAAGCTGAGTGCCATTCATCGAATAGTTTGCCTTCTCATTTAGGTATCCGTGATATGTAGTACTTTACATTTATTCGCGCATTGAAACTCATTTGCCACATTTGTTCCCAACATGACAACTTATCTAGATGGTGTTGTCATATCGTCAACTTTGATCTTTTGAGAGTAACGCTATTTGCAATTTTTGTATCTTCAGCAAATTTTGCGATTGTACAGGTGAGACCCTCATCTCTGTCCGGTGATGTCCAATTAGAAAGATAATTGGTCCTAGTATCGATCCCTGTGGTACCCGCCTACTTACATTGGTCCTTTAGATGCCTTACCGTTTACTGACTACTCCTTTGCTTTCTTTCCTGTCGCTGAGCCAATTTCATATCCAATTTCAACACACCCACGTCTTGTATTCCATGCGCTTTTAGTTTTAGCAGTAAACGTTTGTGGGGAACTTTGTCAAAGGCCTTTTGAAAATCAAGGTATATAATATCTACAGCTTTACTCTCATTGTAGAGGTTGAGGATATGAGAGAAAGAGCTTGAAATATCTAGCTGGGCTGGCGCTAGAGAGGAGGTAGGGGATAACATGAGAGAGAGAGAGAGAGAGAGAGAGAGAGAGAGAGAGAGTACAAAGGAGTACAAAGGAAATCAAGCAACAACAGGTCTAGTGACCCTTCTAGGCTGCTTGTCCTCCAAAACACTGAGGATCAAGTGTCCAAACAGTGGTTTAGAGTGGGTAAGGGAACATTGGAAAGGGAACTACTGCCCTAGAACTAATGTCCGTGGCAGGATTAGGAAGTTAGTAGGGGACAGATGGGTTAGTAACTGAGGGGGGATAAAATAAAGTTATTTTCATTTAACAAACGCAGTCAGCCGCGGGTTTGATGCGAGATATTTGTCTAATCGGAGTTTTAAATTGATCAACTGGTGCTGCCGTCCTATACCGATCTAGGGGAAGCCCACCTTCCACCAGTTGACAACGCGATTGAAGAAGAAATTCTTTACTTCGTGCGAGTTAAACGATTTACCAATAATTTTGCAACCCGGTTTCCCCGTGGTAATTAGATTTGGTCGATAGTGAAGTACTTGCGACAGTTCATATTGTCCCGATGCCTTTGATGATGGTTTAAACACTTTGAATTACGTCGCCTCTAAATCTGCGCTGGGTTAAAGGAAATATATTTAATTTCCTCTTAGAACGGTCCTCGTATGGTTTGTTTTCTTAGGCTAGGTATCATTTTTTGTAACGCTACTTTGAACTCGTTCTAAGCTTGTCTATATCTTTTTGGTAATAAGGGCACCAGGATTGAACGCAGTATTCCAGAAGAAGGGCAGGACTAAAGGAATGGTAAAGGCTTAAATAACGTATTTGGATGTATGCTCCAATGACCTGCTTTATAAAGCCACTTCTTTTTGTTGCCTTTCTCACAACTTCTGAACATTGTGTGACTCGGTTTTAGGTTACTCCGATATTGTTACACCCAGATCGTTTCCTCTGTTTACAATTCTTCTAGCTTATTGCCATTCATCAAATATTTGGCCTTCTCAGTTAGGTATCCGATATGTAGTCCTTTACATTTATCCGCATTGAAACTCATTTGCCAAATTTGGGCCCAACATGACAACTTATCTAGATTGTGTTGCATATCGTCAACTTGACTTTTGAGAGTCCGCTAATTTGCAATTTTTGTATCGTCAGCAAATTTTGAGTATTGTACAGGTGATAACCCTCATCTATGTCGTTGATGTAAATTAGAAAGATAATTGGTCCTAGTATCGAGCCCCTGGGGTTACCCGGCTACTTACATTGGTCCCATTTAGATGCCGTACCAGTTTATATGACTACTCTCTTTTGCTTTCTGTCGCTGATTGCCAATTTTCTATCCATTTCAACACACCGTCTTGTATTCCATGCGCTTTTAGTTTTAGCAGTAAACTTTTGTGGGGAACTTTGTCAAAAGGCCTTCATTGAAAATCAAGGTATATAATATCTAACGCTTTACTCTCAATTGTAGAGGTTGAG